>JANTOP010017494.1:0-13817 GCA_027564815.1 Symmerus nobilis | reverse complement strand
TATCATTGTTAATCATGGTTTATTGTTCAGTATATGGTTGTTCAATTAATAATTCAAACAAAAATATAAACAAAAAAGTCAAATTTTTATCGTTTCCAAAACAGTCTGAGCGGTGTAAATTGTGGATTAAAGCTTGTTGCAGAAATGATATTAATTAATATAAAGACTGCCAGAATTTGCTCGGAACATTTTGCAGAAGAGGATTGGCGTTTACAAGATGCTTTACTAAATACGCCAATTGAAAAATGATTTCTAAACAAGGCAGCAGTGCCATCAATTAATTTGCCGAAACATCAAATTGTGGAAACATCACAAAATTCTGTTATTGAGAATCTGGAAGAGCAAACGGATAAATTTAGTAGAATTCGGAGGTATTGAATTCCATGAAATGAAGTATGATGCCCTCGAAAATTTAGCTGGATTTATAATATCTAAATCCAGTAATAGTAAGGAAATGTTGGGAGTACAAACCTCCAATATTGAAAATGATATGACATGGACATGGGTCAATCAAGTTTCTGAAGGCGGGTTATACATACAAGCCATCAGAAGATATTATGAAAAAAATACAAGAATTAGAGAAAAAAAAATTCAAGAAATTCGTTTGTTTTCAATACAATTTACTTGATTTATTTTGTGCCGTTTAATATAGCATAGCACACAATTACGTCATCAAAAAGCACGTGGTTTTTATCGAGCATACCTGGTATATTTGTACCATGAAGTTCAATAGTTAAGGTATTACTTGTAATTATGTATTTATTATCGGTTAATAAATTATACGACTAAACGAGAAAGTCATTAACATCAAAATAAAACTGGTAACTTGTTCGGACTTTACCGCACTTATAACTTGACTTTGATACCGAACTGCAAATCTTACTAACAAGATTCAAAAAGATGGAATGTTTTTTTCCTGGTCTGTAAATATAGTAAATTAATATCATGCGTTTCATTTTAACGCAATTATTCCGCATTATTTTATATAGTCGTTCATGTACCAACATGAAGAACAGCGATATAAGTAATAATGCACAAGATGATAATAGTGATGATATCTTATAACATGTAAATTGAAAAATGGCAAAGTGACAACAAGTTGTAAGAATAAATGAGAATTTTATGATGGGATGTTGGGATTTATGTATAATTAATTGCAGTGCCGGATTAAGCCAGCGCGGGGCCTGTAGCAAATGTTATCAAGAAGCCCTTGGTAAAACACACTTTTACAAACAAACTTTTCTCTCGATTTAATGTTAGCAAATTTAAAAATAACACTAAGTTAATCAATTTCTCTAAGTAAATCACATTCAATGTTCATTAAGGTGAGGTTATTTAGACGATCTTGTTCCATCGTGTTCCTTAACTTATTTTTTATACGCTTTAATGTCGAAAAAGTACATTCTCCGATGCAGTTAGTAATCATTTAAGACAAGGAAATGCGTAAGACTATTGCCACATTTGAAAAAGACGACTCTAATGAATTCTCCATTATAAGGCTATTAAAAATTCAGTCCCAGAGCCTCATGCTTTTTGTTGTCAATAGCAGCAGCCACATCTGGTTTAAGTAGTTCGGCGAACTGCACAAGTTCTTCGTACAGGTTTTCTTTCAAGATCTGTTCTGCTCTAAGAGATTTTAACTGCCGAAGTAATCCAAAAACACCAGTCACTTGATGGTACGCTTCCATGCGTTTAGCTAAGGCAGACAGTGTATTATCAATTGACAATAAACACCTGATTTTCAAATTTTTCTTTAGGCGTTTGATTTTCTACAATTTCATCGCTGAAATAGTCATATTTTGTATTTCGCTTGCATGGCCTTAAAGTTTGATTTTGATATTCTTTACAGCCAGTTAGGATATTGGCTTTTGCCTCAATATGTGAAAATATAGGCCGCATTGATTGAACGTACCTGTGTAACGATTCATAAAGGGAATTTCCAGTGTTAAGGTCTTGACTCAAGGCGACTGTAACGAAGCGCCAGTCGCTTGCAAGCGCTCTAGCATTCCGTTCCATGAAATAATCCTGTTTCCAATTTATTCATCTTTGAGGCTAGTCCGTTCGCCTGAGTCGAATAAATGCGTTAATTTGTTTTTTTTTTATAAACACACAAAACTCTTTTTTTATTTGTACGGTTTGACAGCTATACATTATGGCCCGGCTATGTTTCTCTTAGTTTACACTCTTTAGTGTTCGAAAAATGCAAAATATCACTCCGAGTAAAAATCATCCGTTTTCGGAAATGAAGGGTAATGTTATCCAACCATCACCAAAAGGGGAAATTTATGCACAACTTGTGCATGTCTGATGTATAGTGTATACGTACTATAGAAGAGCCTGTAGCCGCAAATGCGACGCTAGTACCTGCCTACCTTCCTACATGCATTGCCAGAGTGCGTGGGATATTTAAATTTTGATTTTTTTTCTGCCCGGGCGCGGGGCCCGTAGCATTTGCTACTTCTGCTACTATGGCTAATCCGCCACTGATTAATTGTAAATGTGGCTTTCTTTTGCTTAGATAAACTTACGAAAAGGTTAATTGTCAAACGAGCTGTAATACTGCGCTCACTTTTTCACATTTCTGATCAGTATACTCTGGGAAAACATTATACATAGACTTACGCTTGAACAACGCTTGTATTGCTTTCTTCTTTTAATTTTATTTAAATAAAGAAACGGACATTTATTTAAAAAATGGCTTTATTTAATATTTTATTTACTATTTTTTCCTTTTTTTATTTATTATTTTTGAAGCAATTTTAATTAGATATTTATGCCAAATACTTACTATAATTAGGCCTAAATTAACCTAATCTTGCCCATCACAGAATTTACTCCATTTTCCCATGTTAAATATCCCGTTCGATCCCAATACCGCTGTCTTCTTTTTTATTTATTATTCGCCGTTTCTTGTAAAATTGCGTTGCTGTGCAATCTCTAAGCCCAATTCCTTCGGCCACGCACCCTTTTCCCGATCCAAATATCCCCAGCACTTGGCACTTTTCACATTTAACAATTGTCCACTATTTAAATTTCACTATTTTAATCAATCCACTACAACTTATAATTTATTTTTTCACCAACTCGTTGGCGTCCCAAACCTTGATTGATCGCCAAAATCCTAACAATCAATCCATTCTTTGGCCTATGCTCCACCTCCAAAATTGATTCACGTAGACTATTGAATTAAAGCTTTGGCGGTAAAATCTGAATATGTGGATATAGTAGCAAATAATTCAGTGATGGGCTTAAATTCGGATGGGACTTCCTACACTTATAACTAAAAATACAATATAAATAATTAAAGCCTTAACGAACATATTTTGCATAAATAAGACACATTTTTAAAAGTTACGTTACACGCTACCAAATTATCCAAATTGACTTTGAAAGTCACTCGTCGATTCGCCCAACTTATAGACAATTTTGCGGTTTTTATGGCGCACATAATCGTCTATCTGAGCAAGCCATCTGTCGAACTGTGGATAGATTTCATATCACATACTCTCTAACACCAAAACGTCGAAGGAATGTGCGTACTGAATGTACCGTCAAACAATGAAAGATTTAAAGAAAAATTACTAAACGAAAAGTTATTAAAAAAGATTTAAAAAATGTCCCTGTTCTTTGAAATTATTAATTTGTAAATTTGTGCATTTTTCATGCCGGCAGTTAAGCAATTACACTTTATCTTTTACTTGTCATCAGAATTCTCATTTCACTAGGAACAGATAACTTCTATCTGGTTCTCTGAGTATATCTTTTTTGGGTCCCTTATTACGCAACCAACTACCACCTGACATTGTCTCCATCACTTGTCAGGTGGAATTTTGTATAACTCTAACAGCATATCTTCTTGATAAACATCTACATCAATTCTAACATTGAAGCAATTTTGATTAATGGTAATTTTGATTATTTGTAATTTGTTTGAAATTAGTCGTTTTGAGGATTTTTGCTTATATAATGAATTATTCAATATAATAATGTATATTATTAAATAATATAATACTAATAAAATAATTAATATAATATTGTACATTATGATTCTAAATAAATATCGTACAAATTATTATTTACTGAACCGTCGACGCTGTCGGTTTTCCATTGCTTGATATAATGTGGTACAGCCATTAAATTTATGAGTTTCAAGTTATTAGAACAGGGATGCACACGTAAAATAACTTTAGGGGTAAGCAAATATATTTTGAAATTGTTCCTGGGTTTCATTTTGCATTTTCATTGTTCTTTAAGCCATAAAATGGAAAAGCAAAAAAATTATTTTTACGATCTATTTTATATTTAATATATATAAATATCTATCTATATTCCCGTTAAATTCTTATGATTTTTTGTATGGTTTTATTTTTCAATGTTACAAATCTATTGTTAAAAATTTATTAAACTATTAATGATTTATTTTTATGATCTTCTTGCTCGGTTTTCTCTAATTCCCATGTCAATTTTAATTAATTTCATTTTTTATGGGGGTATGAAATACCCCTATGTGTTAGGCGCTGTGCATCCCTGTATTAGAATATATAGAATGGGTTTCAATTCGAGTGGGAGACTTGAATTTTGGATTTCCAGTCCATTCAAGTGTAAAAATCTGTGGAATTTGACAGCTTGAAACGACACTTGAAAGCAAAACTTGAATAATGTAAATTCTGCTTTATAATAAATTAATGTCCTGTTGTAATAATTTATAGTCGTTTAAGCTCCTAATAGAGGAATACGCTATCAAATCATCTGCATACATGAGAGTTTTGGCTTGTTTAAACCTACTTGGAATGTCATTAACAAATAAAAAAAAACAATAATAGTGGCTACCGTGAGGTACTCCAGAACTCTCTAATCTATATTCGCTTCGACTGGAAAACTTTGGAATCAGTATCGCAGATACTGACATTACGTCATGCCAAACTTGATTAATTTTTGAATTTCAAAATAATCTTTTACCTACCCTTTTAGTTACGTCTTTTACTTTAGTACTGGGTTCCTTATTAGCATATTAAAAAATCCCAGTAAACTTAAGATTTAATAAGCCAATCGCATCAGTGTTGGTATAAAAAACTTATTATAATTTAACATGAAGTATAAAAAAAAACTTGACGGACTAATTAATTCATCTTCGTTTTTAAAATAATATAAATTGACAAATAATTTCCCTTATTTGTAGGGATGAAGGATATATAATCATAATTAATATGATTTTTTCGATTTGTTTCTTAATAAATACAATTAACGTGTGACATATTTTATTAAGTGGGTTGAGAACGTAGCGCTGAAAAGACGTAATAGAAAAGCGGTTAAGAGAAAATTCCATGATAGATCCGATTTAGACAATCGTGTTTCGAATTATTGAATAATACTTCGAGAAAAACAATTTTTCTTCATTGCTTTCTGTAACGGAAATCCCTACCTGATTGTCGTACCGGTTTAAATGAATACTATTTACAACAAAAAAACACATCGTGATGATAAAAAACTTATACTGGAATCTTATGTTATTATGAAAAATAATTATTATCTTTATTATTTAAATAATTATTCAAAGTACATAATATCTATACATATGTAAGTTCTGATGCCAAATTTTATACGGAGACAAATGAATGGGCCTGAACAAATAATATGTCCGTTTATAAAATATTCTATTGTCAACTGTAACCAGGAATCATTGCTTACTTACCCTATTCCCCATTCCAACAAATAAATCGACCCGTATAATACTAAAACCACAAAACTAAAAATTAAGGCGAAAATTGTACACGAAAACCATGAAAAAAGTTTATACATAATTTTGTCCTTTTTGCATTTATATTGGAAAGTAAATTCCTATTCGTAAATTAACACATCCTATTTTCTATATCCTATTCTGTTTCGTTTTTTTCATACTATTTTCTGTTCGATTCTCTAGATATCCTATGTTAAACGGTCTAGGAATAAAATATTGTTACTTCTGCAATTACACTTGTAGCATATCGAAGGGGCGAAAACAAAGAGATGAAATAAAATAAAGATAGAACTCTGAATAATTTGAAAAATATTGTATTATCAGTTTATAAGCGGTATGGAATGGGGTGAATATAAACTTTAATCGTAAGCTAAGAATATGTCGCCCATCATTCACTCCATTTCACGTATTATAAGAATTAAATATCAAAAGTTAATTTTTAGTAATCAATAAATTAAAGTTTAATAGCAAAGTCTATGTGATATTTTAAAGCAATGTACGTAGTTTGAAATCTAGCAATTGTTTCCTAAAATCAGTAAAATATTTCTGGTTATTAGTAAAGCAGAAGTTTGAAGCTATACATCAACTTGCTTGGAAAACAATACACACCTCGTTTCTAATCTGCCGTCTTGCCCCGCATAATCTGCGCGCGCGAACTAACTGGTTTTGAGGAAAAAATTTACAATTTCAAAGTTCAATCATTTTATATACTTACTTCGCGCACCATAGGCACACTATCTTGACACTATACATTATGGCGCACCGCACCTACCTTGCAGTTTATCAGCACAGCTCCCCGATTTTCATCGAGGGAAGATTTCAATCTGCAAACTTGATACCCCTTAGCATTAACCCGAAGGCAAACACACAACCCCCACGTTCCACCCGGAACACTGTCCTCACCGGGACCGGCGCAATGCCACCCCGCACTGTGGGCACCCGCTACCCATGGTACCACACTTATTTAAGAAGTCTCTGGTCGTATATTCGCAATTATCTATACCCGCATACAAACTACAGGGGTGACTATACAGTTTAGCCGTAGCAATAGCTACAGCTGTGACGGATCCTGCAACTCCATCAGGCACTGCCCCACCTATATATTCTAGCCAGTGCAATCTGCAACGCGTTCACGAATGTGTGGATATCACAGACGTGATCTTCCCGGTTGGGGAAAAGTTCTCGCACCACTTAGCACACCATTTAGTTCGAGAAACATTTAGGTAGAATGGAAGAAAAAGCCTTATATACAAAATATGTATACTTGGTGCAATGGGCAAGTGATTCTAATTTTTTGTATTTTTTTTTAATCTGCCATAAAAGTAAGATTGCATGTGGGATAGTAACTTTTTTATTTTTTATTTAATTTACATAGATTTGACCACATTACAGTAAATATAAAAACAAACTGTTCGGTTGCAGTCTAACCAACTACTACCGTTTCCGTTTTCTATGTTCTTATTTAAAATCGTCCGTTTTTCTCTTCCTCCTTATTTATCTGAAATGTTCTCCTTTATTTCCGCCCTAAGAACCTCCAATTTAATTGTTCCATTATTACGCTCTCGTCACTACTTTTCTTCTTTTGCTGTTGCAGACTTCCCGAAAAGGAACGTACTTCCTTTTGTATTAAAAATGTTCTTGTCCTTTAGCGATTTTCGCCGTGGCTTATGAAATCACATTTTACGTACTAGTATCTGATATTATGTTCTTATTATCAAATAACACTACTAATACTAACTAACTAACGACTTATTTGGTCTTATTTTGGTCAAATAATTGGCCCAGTTGGTGAGCTCTTGCAGGTCTTGCAGGCCATTTATGTCCGCTCTAACATTTGTATGACAACTTGCTGTTACTTTACATGTTGCTCCATTTGGCTTAACTACCGAGATTGCTTGTACCAGGTTACCTATAACTATTAAAAAGCTCTGGGTGGAATTGGTTGAATATATTGCGGTTATGTGGGGAATAGGATTTCTGAAAACTCGGGCGAGTCCTAGTCCAAATTTTTGAAGACTCGTCGATTCCGAGTCCGAGTCGAGTCCGAGTCTAAATGAATAATTAATTTCTTTTTGGTTCTTGAATTTTATTAGTTTTTATTCACATTGCTGAGGGGCATTAATAAACACTCGACTTCACTTTCCATTGTTACTGATTAAAGTCAAAGTTTACAGAAGCGAGACTAAAAAATGAAAATTTAACAGCTAATCATATTGGTCTAAATTTGTTTAATTTATCTAAACGCAATCTACTTATTAAATTCTAATTTTATTATTCTTATACAATATTGAATGTATAATTAACAGATGCGTCTGGCGTCTTGTTTTTAACTCGGATGCAGGAGCCCAACGCCGAGACAACCACTGCACTTTTATTCTTTAGTGGCAAACAATCGAAAGGGGTCGTTCAACAAACCATGCAGTAGTAATCCCTACAAGAAAACTGCCAGAAACTATATACAATAGTATATTTCGGACTTCTATGGCTTATTACACTTTAAAAGTTCAATAAGACCTATATGGCTTCTTTCACTTTCTTCCCGTATGATTTCAGGCACTTTCCACAGTGCAATAAGACCGATATGGCTGCGGGAGGGATAGTATTTTTTAACGGGTGAATTGAATCTGCATTGTAAAAGTTTGAATCTGTTTTGAAAAATAGGATTTTGCAAGGTAAATATAAGATTTTGCAAATATAGGATATTTTCTTTCAAAGATATAAAGCCAATCAAACTATTTTCACCTTGAAAAATACTATTTTTACCTTGCAAAATTCTATTTTTACCTTGCAAATCCTATTTTAAAATACAATAGCCTGGATGGCATTTACGTCAACGTTTTTTAGTCCCCAAAAAATACGTCGGCGGAGCTGCTTTTCATTTGAGGCTTGCCATCCATCCTTGTAGACCTGAGCACTTAAAAGTGCCCAAAAGTTCTCGATTGGTCTAGCTTAGGGGATATTCGGTAGATTGTCTTGTTTGGGCACAAAATCAATATTTTTGGCTTTGAGCCAACCCGTTGATTTTTTTGCGTAATGACAAGACGTCAGATCCGGTCAGAATATAATATTGTCTTGAGTGATATTTTTGAATAAATTGATCTAATTTAGGTAGGCACTTCTCAATATAACGGTCAGCATTGAGAGCCTGACCCCGATCGGAACCAATAAACGCTTCTGAAACACCACGTTCAGAAATTGCGCACCACACAAGAATTTTTGGTTCAAATTTCGCAATAATTCGGAATTTTAGTGAATCTGGAGATTTCTCGTAATCGTCGGTGTAAAATACAGAGTTATCCGCCAATATTGTGTTGCCAAACGTAAAATACTTTTCATCGTCCATACATTCCAATCGTCCAATCATTTTCCCTCTAAAATGGTTTAACCGTAAGGCTCGGCAGCACAGTGACATCTTTTCCAACTGTTTTTCAGAATATTTTGGTGCTTTTATTCTTCTCCGGTATATTACGCAATTCATCTTCAAACGACGTTGCACAGTTGCCGATTTTATCTTTTGCTTTGGCAACCAATTTTTTCTTAAGATTTTCATTCAAAACTTTTGGGCGGCCACTGGATTTTTTTAATTGAATTAAACTGTCCTTGCCATCGTTACTGTCTTTTATGGCACGGTAAATGGTTGCACGACTTACTTCTCTGGACTTAAACCTATCGACAATCTCTGAATTCAGTATTATTCCAACAAGCAAAAAAATTTCATAGCGAAGTTTTTGTTTTTCTCTCATTTTTTAATGTTTACACCACGGAAAACGACTTAATAATAAGTAATTATCTATTTCAAAACTTATAAAAGCAATCAAATTTAGATATTAGCTATTTAAATAAGACTTTTTTCCAGAATTAGGCCTAGTACGTAATTCAAGTAGAGTCACCCAGGATGATGTTATCGCGTTAACTAATTTGAATTATCTGAATGCAGAAAAAATGCTGCTTTGTTTTGTCCTCCGTAAATTTAATAAAATTTCCATTTGCAGTACTATACTCATGGAGTATCTGCAAACTTTTCTCATAATAACCAGATAATCATTAAAAGAGGTTGGAGATTGGATATAAATATTCATTAACCATTTAATTGTAAATTATTAGAATAATTTATCGAATCCTAGCAAATGTGTAATTTTTTGTTTCTTCAGCTGTACGTTATGTATATTTTACCATTCTGTTCGATGTTCTCTCATTGTTGTTCTTTTTGTTTTATGATCTTATCCCATTTCTTTTAAGAAAAATCCTTATTAGTTTCTTGACTTGAATTCTCAATCAGTCGCCACCACCGATAAACGTAACAAAATCATTCACACCATTCGCCCAATATTTTTTTTTCAACCATTTCATCCCACCATTAAAGGATTTAGTATGGGCAACGGCGGAACATCTCTACTACATACATTTTTTTCCGTTTGAAATTTTTTGTCCCGTTTTTTATTTTCCATATTTGCAATGATGCTTTCACTAATGTCCTTTTTGCGATTGGAATGTGATGTTGGTTTATTAATTTTATATCATCTCATCAGCAAGTCATCTTCTGTCATTGCTACCCAGTTATTTTTTAATCTTATTGAATTTGGCCGTATTTCCTCATCTCTGAACCTAATCGTTGAATAGTGTGAGTGTATAGGAACAGCGTGTGAATTTAAAATATAGAAATATATAATAGAATGGTTAAATCGGTGAGAGATAGAGTATTCCTGTACAAATTTGAAAATGAAGAAGTCACGAAAATGTCACTCAGCCACACCCCATAATCATATTAAATTTTAACACAACTGGTGGATTTTAGGTTAACTAATACACTTGGGAGGGTGTCCGTTGTCGGTTTGAATTTCAAATGAGCTGTATGCTATTCAGACTTAATGGGTTTTTAATATTATGAATAATTCGAATCGGAATTAAAATAAATAATACACTTCGTCTTCTTTTCCTTCCGACAGGTTTCTTGATTGATATAAATGTGTTAATTTTTTCTTTGATTTACAGATAGACTTCATTGGTTTCCATTATTTAGGATAATTTAAAATCTTCTCATCAAAGTTTAGATTTGGAGTAAACTCTCCCACTTCTTACTTAATTCAATTTTTTACAATGATTAAAACGTTTTGATATTATAAATTAAATGAATACGTTTTCATTTGTTAGAGAAGGGATATATTTATTTCTGCTCGGAAACTGTGACGTGCTACATAACATTGATAATTTTCATTATAATTAAATTAATAAATAAAATTAGTAATAACATTATAATATTCTATTAGCTGTGTAACTTAATAACCGGAATTTGACACTAGATGTCAACACTTGTGTATGCGCTGTAGCAAATCATTGACATACATGTCGTTTTGAAGCTTAGAGTAATATAAATATAAATATATAAATAATATTTCTCTAAGTTTTGAAGCTCTATTCATAAGCTGTCAAAATTAGTCAACAATATTTGATTTGCTTGTGCGCATCATATTTTTTTCAATCATGGAAAATTGTGAAAATTGGCGAAAAAACAGCATTTGCGGGAAGTTTTACTGAGTCACATTTTTGCAAATAAAACTGCAGCCAACAGTCATCGTTTGCTCGTGGAATTGTATGGCGAGCATGCTCTTGCGAAAACACAATGTTTCGAGTGGTTTCAACGCTTTAAAAGTGGCGAATTGTGACATCAAAGACAAAGAGCGGCCTGGACAGCCGAAAAGTTTGAAGATGAAGAATTGGAAGCGTTACTAGATCACGACTCGTACCAAACACAAGAAGAGCTTGTAGAATCACGAACGTGATGACCGTGATGAACGTGACTCAAGTAGCCATTTTTAAGCGCCTAAAATCATTGGGATTCATCCAACAGCAAGGAAATTGGGTGCCATACGAGTTGAAGCCGAGAGACGTGGAAAGGCGATTTTGCATGTCTGAAATGCTGCTCGAGTGTCATAAAAAGAAGTGGTTTTTGCATCGAATTGTTACTGGCGATGAGAAATGGATTCATTACTACAACCCGAAGCGCAACAAATTCTATGTGAAGCCCGCCCATCCAGCCAAATCGACACCGAAGAAGAATATTCGCGCTGCCAAGAGAATGCTCTATATTTGGTGGGACCAGAAGGGAGTTGTGAATTGTGAGCTTCTAGAACCGAGTGAAACCATTACTGGAGAGTTGGACCGACAACAACTGATTCGTTTAAAGAGAGCATTGAAGGAAAAACGGCCAGACTGGGTGACCAGACGCGAGACTTTGATTTTCCAATATGACAATGCTCGGCCACATGTTGCTCAACCCGTTAAAAAATATTTTGAAAATAGCGGGGGAGAAGTTCTGCCCCACCCGCCATATATTCTAGACTTGGAGTCTTCTAACTACCATTTGTTTCGGTCGATGCAGAATGCACTTTCCGGAATACGCTTCACATCAGTCCAAGGCATCAAAAATTGGCTCGATTCGTTTTTTGATTTAAAAGATGACCGGTTTTTATTGGATGGGATCCACAAATTGCCAGAAAGAAGGGGAAATGTTGTTACTTCCGTGGGACAATACTTTGAATAACAGAATTATACAAGATTTTTTTTAAATAAATGTTCAAATTTCCTAAAAAAATTCCAGTTATTAAGGTATACAGCTAATAATAAGAGAAAAAAAAGAAAAAACAAAAAAAGTCTCAATAATAATCAAACTTACAACATGAATTTTAATTAAAATTATTAATTTTTTATCTTAAATTTCAATATCACATAAAGATCATTTACCCTTCCTCGTTTCCATCACTTCAACCAAGGACGCACATAGCCCACCCTAAAAGCCCTACACGATCTACAATGCCCTAATTGGTTAGGTAAGGGTTTCAAATTTACGATTTCACGGACGATCAATGATCTACCCACTGCATTAGAATGCCGAGGGATTATAAGGTGTCTAGTACGACCAGATTGAAAAATGATTATTCTGTCATACAAATAGCCAGGAAATTTACGGTGCATGAAGTTATAAATAAATATACTGACGCGAAAGTTATAGTAAGCTTCAAGATCACAACCCAGGATATGACATCTATATGCACTAAAGCTAGCAAACCGTGCAAACCAAAGACATAACGTGCACATGCATTGAATGCACGAAACAAGACGCGTCTGCTCTTAGAATATAAGGAAGCAGGGAACACAACATCTCCGCACAAATAGTGCGGCAGTAAGAGTGATTTTACTAATCCAAAGCGCATTCCTACAGGAGTAACATTAGAGTGCAATAAAATAGTTCGGAGTCCTGCATACACTCTTGCAGCAATTTGTCGATAGTGGTCGCCCCATGAAAAGTTACATACAAGTATCATTGGTAACGGCAATTACGTATGGAAAATGGCAAAATGAGAATTTCACATTTAACAATATATCACATGCAAGGGTTGTCCCTAAAGAAACAGGACTGAGCGACAAAACAACAAAAATTTATTATTTTGCAAAACTGATTTTATTTTATAGAAAATAGTCTTCTTCTGCGTCAACACAGGGTTTTGCACGGCCAGCAAACATTTCGAATGGCTTTGAGAATGTCGTTCGACGCATTTTGGATGCCTTTAATGTCCACAGTGTTGTCCTTTCATCGGCAAATAAAGTTTTCCAAACAGATAAAAATCACAACTAAATCATACGAATATGGCGAATATGGTTTATTGCTTACATCTAAAATGTCATTTTTGGTTAAAAAAAAATCGGTGAATTTTTGGTTGTCAGTCAACTTGTGCGGAATAAAATGCTAACATATTCAGTAGCCCGAAACTGTCTGTCAATATGCGGTGAATCGAAAATTTCGGCTCATTTTTTATAAATTCACTCACAATTTCACACTCACAGCCCGCCTTTTCGTTGTCACACAAGTCTGCTCGGCCCACTTGAAAATGTTTAAACCAGTCGCGAACATTGCTACGGGATAAACAATTGCCACAATAAATTTGCTTCATTAATTGAAACGTTTCTGTAAAAGGTTTCATCATCATCTTTTACTATTACTCCTCGAGGGAGCATAGGCGCTTCCATATGGAAGTTTCGGTGACTTATTTCGATTATTAACGAGGCTAGGCAGTCAATCTAG
>JANTOP010017483.1:0-13817 GCA_027564815.1 Symmerus nobilis | reverse complement strand
TCAAGAAATTCTTGGGGGGGGGGGGGATAATAGACACAAATATTTAATATATGTATTTAATTTTGGTAAAAAAAGCTTTATTTTCGATATATATTCAAAGTCATAGGGGGGGGGGGGGCACAGCCCCTCTCTGCCCCCTCTAATTGGCGCCTCTGATCTCACATTGCCATAATTCAGTCGCGATAACATTGATTGGTCTAGACAACCACACTTTTAGTCAGAGCGGCAATGGAAGATCCGATCGATCCCTCGTAACAAAATCTGAGTTCGAATTCAAATTTAAGTCCTGCCTCAAAACAAACACCTCTAAAATATAGAATCAAAGCACTTACATATCTGGAGAGGACCTGGAAAGGTCGCTTATCCACAAATTTAGTTGTAAATTCAGTACGATTACGCGGATTAGCAGTCCTTTCCGGCCTCATTTTATACTTTATCTGTTGGTTCGTAGCGGTAGCGGAACATTATTGCGTTGAACCGTGGAAAAAGCTCAGAAAACTCAGTAACGACCTGAGATTTGTTCCAGATATCTCAGACCATTGACTTCGAAGCATGTCTGGCTGCTCCGACGGGCATGAATCCTGGCAAACTGAACGAAGTCCGTTGGTTGGCCACTGCCAATAGAATTCTTTGGTTATGCATTGCAATTAAGAATTCAATCGAACAGTAACGTGAGGTCCACATCTCCATAAGGTGTGCAGAATTTGATGACTCCTTTCTGTCCATGCCGAATATTTTATTCGGCCGGAAAAAAATGTAAAAACGCAGAAAGTTGCTTTGACAGTTTGGTAAAAATACAAAAATTAAATATTTCGGAAAAGTTGAAATTTATCGGAGAAAAATAAAAAATTCGTAAAACCTTGCACGGAGAAATTTGAATATCGAACATCGGTACATTTAATCAGGATTTTCCGATAATTTCGGATCCAATAAAATGTAATGATGCAGAAAATGAATAAATTAGAGGAGGATAAATACGAAACTATCAAAACTAAACCTTTCGTAAAAAATCTCTGCAAAAAGTTAAAAGCTCCCAGAAAGCTTTATTTTTCGAAGCTTAATTTTTACGTTTTAAAATCTATTTTCTATCAAAATATGGACCCTTTAACGAAATTTCAAATTTTCCCAGAAAAAGCTGTAAAAATCTCGAAAGCTCATTGAAAGCTTAAAATTAAAATGTGATTTTATATTATTTGGAATCAAATTTTTATCTGATTTAAATGAAATTTTGCAGAAAGCTTATCCAAACTATTAAAATCGCAAAGACAGCCCTAAGTTTCAAACTTAATTTCCCTTTTCACCAATATCCCGGTTGACCTAGCAATAAGTATCATCAACGAACGGTGGGAAACCGTCACACAGTTCACCAGCATACCCAGAGACCTGTTCAACAGAATGTTGAAGTTTTGCCTGATCGACGCGAATTATTTCGTCTATCAGGCAACACACTATAAACAGATTTATGGTATGCCAATGGGCAACCCCTTATCAAGCACCATAGAAGACATAAGAACACAACGTCTGTTGCATGTTTCTATTGAACGGTATGGTGAACTCCCAAAGGTTCTCACAAAGTACGTTGATGATATCTTTGCAATCTTACCGGAAGAGTCCATCAACCATATGCTGAACAACTTCCACCCTAAACTCTATTTCACAGTGGAATACGAAGTAGATGGTAAAGTACCGTATCTATTAGTAATTCGTAATGACGCAAACAGGATAGAAACTGACTGGTACCACAAACCCACGCATTCGGATCGTATTTTTAACTATTACACACATCATCCACACCACCAAAACTGAACACAGCACGGAATTTCGTAAGCAGAGTCTTAACTCTCAGCGATAAGAAATTTCACACAAAAAACATTACAACAACTAAACAAACACAACACACTAACAACTACCCCTACAAACATAACACACACCCCCAGAAAGACCCTACACAACCCATAACTCCACCTCGGACACTTATGTATAACGGACACGGAAGTATAACCTATGTTAGAGGGGTGTCCGAAAAAATAGAAAGAGTATTGAAGAACTACGCACCTCTTACCTGTATCGCTCACAAGAGTCATAACATACTAAGACAAGTGTTCTTACGACTTAAAGACCCTATTCCTTTCGCAAAAAAGACGAATGTCGTCTGCTTGATTCCATGTGGCGATGATGATAAAGGTAACCTTAGTGAGTTTTCATACGTCGGACAAACTAAACAGTATCTGGAAAGAAGGATCATGAACCATAGACGAGACCTCAGCAGAGCCGGAGATCCGGCTTTTCCAAAAACTACACTTGTGAAACATTGTCTCTCCATGGCTCATCGTCCCAATTTCAAAGGCACTGTAGTCATAGATTCAGAACAAAAATACAATAGAAGGTTGACACTGAAAGCTTTATATATTTATACTATCAACACTATCAACATCAAACGAGATACTGATAATATAGCGGCTGTTTACTGCGCCCTGTTGGATGACAATGTTAGCGTGAAAAAAGGGGCTTCCCCTTGGGGGTTTTTCGCACTTCGCAATACTTGAGCCAACAGTTCCGCATGTTCCGGTTCCTGCCGTTGGTATTCGCGGTTTCCCTTTTGCCGTTTTTTGTCGTTTATAAATTTTACCGTTCCGATGGAGGTCTAGAAAGGATTGATTCGTTACACCTTGTGCATGCCCCGTTGACTCTCGTGCATCGGTTTGTCAACGGGGCGCGTTCTTTCCCGTTGACATTTGGTGGCATTGTCGGATTTCAAAGGGGGTTCGTTCGATATTAAACATCCCGCCCGCCTTGAACCGCCGGGTTCAATTGAAGCGGAAGAAGGCTTAACTTGACTATCGTTTTAGTAGTCTTGACGGTGACTACTCTCACTAGGTTGTCCTGTCCGGGATGAGTTAAAACGATTCGTCCAATCGTCCACCTTGTGGGTTCTGTGGGAGGCTCGTCGATCAAAACGAGATCTCCTACTTTTAAGTTTCGATTCGTGGTCAGCCATTTCGACCGGTTCTGCAACATGTTGAGGTAATCCGTTGCCCATCGCGTCCAATAGTTTCTGTTGAGTCATTGCACGAGCTGCCAACGGGTTAGAGTATTAAGGGGTTTTACGGTGTAATCTCGCCCTGGTATTCCAAGTGGGGGCTCCCGGTTAGGAAGTGACCCGGGGTCAATGCTTCGAAATCTGTTGGGTCATCGGGCATGCTGCACAGAGGTCAAGAGTTCAAGCTTGCTTCGATTTGATGTAACAGGGTGTTGAATTCCTCGTAGGTGAAATGGGTGTTGCCGAGAA
This sequence comes from Symmerus nobilis, assembly GCA_027564815.1. NCBI lineage: Eukaryota > Metazoa > Arthropoda > Insecta > Diptera > Mycetophilidae > Symmerus > Symmerus nobilis. The sequence goes on along the minus strand of JANTOP010017483.1, from coordinate 10,528 downwards.
CGGACCCCTGCTTCCCAAATCCCGCCAAAGTGTGGGCTACTTGGGGGGTTGAAATGCCACTGAGCTCCCTGGTCACAGAGGATCCTTTCGCTTGCCTCCCACTCCCGTGCGAGTGGGGAGAGTTCCTTGGCGGCGGCAACAAAATTTGTTCCATTGTCGCTGTAGAGATCTGTACAGTGACCTCTTCGCTATGTAAATCTGCGGAAAGTGGCAAGAAATTTGGCGCTTGACAGATCTGAGGCGAGCTCCAAATGAATCGCCCTTGTGGTCATAAAAACAAAGACGGCGATGTAACCCTTGTTCAACCGATTACATCGACCCTTGAACGCCTGAAGTGTCAGTGGCCCCGCAAAATCTACACCCGTTTTAATGGAATGCCTAGCTGGAGTGACCCGAACAGAAGGCAAAGCGCCCATAAGTTGTTCTTGGGTAGCGCGTTTTTGCCGAAAACACTTCATGCAACGGTGGGCACAGTATCTTTGTCGCAGGATCGTCAGTGACGTTTCTCGCATCAAAATAATTTGGTGTTGCTGTTCATAGTACAGGTCCGAGTTGTTCAGTCGCCCGTAACAGTCCGTTCGAGTCCACAAAGGGTTGGAGGGATAGCAGTGAGCTTCACTTGGGTAGAGATCGCCATTTGGTACAACAGTTCAGCTCAGCGGCAAAGGCACAAGCCTGGCACGTTCGAATGCAGGTTGACAAGGATGTTTCTAGCTCAGTTGTTCTAAGCGAGCCATGGATCCGCTTTCCATTGTCCAATCGACAGTTGGACACGAATCTCGTAACTAGTGCTGTTATTCGTTTGAGTGTTGTGAGAGAAGAATATCGGAGAAGTTCAAGTTCAGGTTCAGGGTGAGCAAAATCCACTCGATTGGTCATATGCACTAGTGTCCCTTTCGTGTAACTTCTGCGATGAATATCCGCCAGTTTCCCGGTTCGGCCCGTCATGAATTTCCTGCTGGAGGGATGACGGTACGTTCCACCACAAGGCATGAGTGCACAAATTGTTCGGGTATAGTCCGCTTAATGCACAATAGGCTAGATTTAGGTCTGTTGGCACGTGTCTCTAGTTCGACAGAGTTGTTAACCTTTGGATCTCGGACACCCTGTTTGCTACAAAGGTTTGCCAATGTGAAGGGGGTTTGTTCGATATTAAACATACACTAAATAAGATTCTTAGTATTCGAGTGGACGAGGCAGGGAATCTTCATTACTCCATTCGATATAATATCGTTCCCAGGCTGAATTTTGAGGCTAATGATTCTTGGGGAAAACACAGACGTTTCTATTACCAATTCTACGGATAGTCACTGAAGCAATCTCCCGAGTTCAATTCTATTTTCTAGGCAAGCTCTGCCTAAATTTCAATGAAAATCTCATTGTGACTCAATGAGTTCTTTTCCTCTCCTTCCTCTTGCCTCTAGCACTCCCTTGACCCTCAGGCTAAGATAATTACTCGACTCAACCAACAATTCCTTTAAATTCGTCTCATTCTGATGCCCCATCCATTTCTTTCCGAACAGTCTGACGACGAACAATTGAAACAACTGCAAACACAATTGATAACATCCAGTTGGTGTGGTTTGTTGGCCGCCCTAACGCCCCTCATCGATGCGGCAACCGATGAAACAGTCACCGAAAACGTTCTGAAATCGATGCAAACGTATGCGGCACTTTGCGGTCAATTAGAACTCCACACACCCCGAGATGCATTTATCACAGCAATTTGTAAGGCATCGCTACCGCCCCATTATGCGTTGGCCGTCCTTAATATGGGCTATCAAATGTCCGGGATAAAAACCCATTCCCGAACCAATAGCCAAGATCTATCGAATCAATTCCAATCGTCCTGTGGCGATAGTGATTTTCGTCATCAAATTGTGGCGGTCGGTACGCCACTACCCACTTCTTCACTACCGGTTGGGGCGCATCAAGGACCGGTTATGTTAACCGCGAAAAATTTACAGTGTATGCGGGCACTACTTCATCTAGCCCATTGCCACGGTAGTATTTTAGGCTCGTCCTGGCATATTGTTTTAGCGACGCTTCAACATCTCGTTTGGATTTTGGGTTTGAAGCCGTCAACCGGTGGTAGTTTACAAGCCGTACCGAAGCTAACAACCGATACAACTGCTGGGATAACGACAGCTATTATGGCTGACCTACCAGTTTTATCTCAAATGTTGAGTCAACTATTTGAATCTAGCCAGTATTTAGATGATGTCGCCTTACATCATCTAATCGATGCTTTGTGTAAGTTATCGCAAGAAGCGATGCAGTTAGCTTATTCTAATCGGGAACCATCCCTCTTTGCGGTCGCTAAACTCCTTGAAACCGGTTTGGTGAATTTACCGCGTATCGAAGTTTTATGGCGACCGTTGACTAATCATCTTCTGGAAGTGTGTCAACATCCTCATATCCGGATGAGGGAGTGGGGCGTCGAAGCGATCACGTATCTGGTTAAGGCCGCTTTGCAGTATAAATATGAAACGCCGTTAAAGGAGAATTTAACGCTACAAACGTTGCTATTAAATCCATTAGCCGAATTATCTTCGGTTATGTACGGTGATGTTCGACAGCGGCAATTAGAATGTGTGCTGCAGGTTTTGAATGGGGCTGGGGATACGTTATCGCATGGATGGCCTCTTGTGTTAGGGATTATCGGAGCTGTTAATGATCATCATGGGTAAGTAACGAATCCCGTTCAATGAGAGAACCTTTTCAAACTGAATCTTCCCTATTTTCCAGTGAAACTTTAATTCGAATTGCATTTCAATGTTTGCAATTGGTTGTAACCGATTTTCTACCAGTAATGCCAGGTCGTTGCTTGCCGCTATGCGTTAACACTGCTGCCAAATTTGGATCTCAAACGCAAGAGTTAAATATTTCATTAACCGCCGTTGGATTGATGGTAAACCGTTCGTAGATTATTGAATTTATCAATTTCTAGATATCTCCTCCAATTTCAGTGGAACATTTCGGATTTTTTTAATCAAAACCAAGAGAAACTAACCCAAACTGCTTTATCCGAAGACGCAGCCTCTGTACTTCCCGATTTTCCGGGTACAGTGAATATGCCACATTTCGATAAGCTATGGATGTGTCTGTACGCTCGATTAGCCGATCTGTGTGTCGATTCCCGACCGGCCGTTCGAAAGTCCGGCGGTCAAACTCTATTCTCAACCATATCCGCTCATGGAAATCTATTAAACCCACCGACATGGCAGGCGGTCTTATGGCAAGTCCTGTTCCCATTACTGGATAAAGTTCGGACGTTATCGAGTTCGGCGAGCAGCGAGAAGGTTGATACGAGCGGTAATATTTTGATTCATCATTCCCGGAATACAGCACAGAAGCAGTGGGCCGAAACGCAAGTGATGACGTTGTCAGGCGTGTCTAGGGTTTTTAATACGAAACGGCAATTGCTACAAATGTTGGGCGATTTTTTACGGGCTTGGTCCCTACTATTGGAGTTTATTGAGAACGCGGCTCTAAGTAAGAGTAATGAGGTGTCGTTGGCGGCGTTAAAATCGTTTCAGGAGATTTTATATAACAAACCAGATGATTGTGGGGTCGGTGAGGCTAAAGGACTCGCGGATTCAGTTGAAATTTGGAATGTAAGTAGGAAATTTGGGTCGTTGAATCTGAAATGATTCGATTTTTATATTTTAGATTGCCTGGAAGGTTTGGTTAAACATTGGAATCGAGAGTACGAAACCACCGGTTCGAGATGATCAATCGGATAAATCGGAAGACATTTATATTCCGAGCCAAGCATTTTTAACCGCTTTAGTTCAAATATTTCCGGCTCTCTTTCAACATATACGAACGAGGTTCGTGATCATTTCACCCGACTCCGACAGTCCCTGACGATTTTGATTCTTTCCATTCCAGATTTAACTCGTCTGACCTTAAGCAATTATGTTCCGTACTGCAAAATGCTGTTGCCGTACCGGTGCACAGTGATTCAACGCCTTACATAATGTCTACGATTTCTGATTCCCTGTTAACGCCCCTGCACGACGGCGTACTCGATTGTATGGAACTGTTACAGAAGGAGGCGACAATAAATGGTTCCCCAATGAAACCGATGATTCCTGACCTCTTCCGGCAACTGTTGCACTTCAGCCGATACGCATGTCAGCCCCCAGTGTACGAACGTTTATTAGATCGATCAATGAAACCGGTAACCCGGCAAGGTTCAGTTGAATGGGTTAGCATGAATTACATCCCATTCGGTGAGAAAGCGTTATCGGTTGCGGTAAAATTATACCATCAAACCGCAGCCGTAGATTGTGTCATCGATGAGGAAATTTTACATGAAATAGTGAAAGCGATCCGGTTACCATTATCTCAAAAATATAAATGTCAATCGTCCAGTACATGGAAATTGGCCGTATCTAGTTTAATGTCGGCACTACACACCGGTTTAATTGTAGCCCGAAAACGACCACAATCATTCCAACCGATGTGGTCGGATTTATCGGAAACGATCGATGAATTTCTATTTCCAGCCAGCGTGTGTACGATACAAGACCGTGGTTTAGATGAGATCGTGCTCGACGAAACGATCGATTGTCAATTAATTGAAATGTTACGCGATGAGGTGTTACCACATTCAAATGAAATCCCGCACCAATTCATACTGAATGTGGTCGTCATTCTGAATAAGGGTTCAATTCATTCGGCAACGACTGGTACGAATGGGATGCCGGCCATGGGGCCGGTCGGTTGTGAATCGGAATTTATGTTGAGGGAGGAGTTTGCGAAAACGTGCTTTGAAACGTTACTGCAATTCTCGCTGTTGGACGATCAACCGGCGGTGGCTGGTGGTGCCATACCGAAACATTCAACCCAATCGAGTGAGGGAGGCGTTGCTGGCCGATTGGCCGTTACCGCTTTGTTACATCGATTTCAGGAGGTGCTGCAGAAATTTAATGATGATGAACGACAAAGTGGAAAGTGTCCATTGCCACGGTGAGATGGGAGAGGGATTATTTTGATCGGATGGCCCGCAGGGAAAATACTAAACCTATTTATTTTCGATTTATTTTAAGATTTTATTTTTGTAAATTAGTTTTAATACTCTCAGAGCCTTTTGGATGTCCCCACGTCTTATATACATCCAAACGATACTTTTCTCCAGTTTGAATGATTCCCACCAGTGTCTGTACACTTACAATTCTCATCTCATTCTATCTAATGTTAACTTTTTAAATACGGTGTACACCGGTGGAAGTCGACCAAATCTAGAAAATATCAATGAACATATTTATGAACATTGTAGTCGCAAGTCTGTCCTCTGACATGTATTTTTGAATCTAATTTCTTCCAATAAGTATTCGAGACAGTATTTCCTCCTTTTCTCTCAAATCCTGGTTAAATGATGACCGCATGATATGCTAATCGATAAATATTATCTTATGGTTACAACTGTAGGTATCTAGCAGTTGAATCGGCAGAAGATAATTTATTCATTTTATTCTGCAGGGTTGAAATTACTTTGATTCAAAATGTCAAGTATTTCTCTGCTAAGAGTTCAACGGACATTATATTTTATCGTATTATATGTGTCCTGAGACTGGATATCTGGATATTTAATCAGTAGAATATAAGTTTTTCTTTTCCAGTCTGTTCATCTATTTTTGAAATTTAATTTAATGACATGTTTTGCTATAGTACAATAGATCTTCTATAACTAAGTAACTGGTTTTTCCCCCCATACCTTATCCCCTCAGACCCCTTTAGTCATCATCTACTATGTCCTAAGTTCACCCCATCACACCGTGTCTAGCGGATTTCATATTCTCCTGGGACGAATTTGGTTATTTTTGTGTATCCCAGCTTTGGTTGGTACCCAGCACTGATTTTTGACTTAAGCCACTTGACATAAGGAATTACTTTCCCATAACCTTCAAATCGGACGCCATCTTGAAGCGGTATTGCGCAAAAACGTCCTTTTTTAATATAATGTCAAACAAAAAGTCTATGGGGTCTGGAGGGCAAGGGGTAACAAATGGCCATAAACCAAAATGCCGGTTATTTGTAGAAAGGTCTGACTTAAACTCCTCTGGATCAAAATGTTTTGATCAGACGCCCCCTTCCCCCTTCAAATTTGTCTTAAAATGAAAATTGTGAAATGTGGTCAAAATATTGACCTCCCGAAGGGAGGGATGAGGGGAGAAAATTGCCCATAGATCAATGGGTCTACCGAGGGGGGACATTTTGAGGTTTTATGAATTTTTTGTACGACCCCTCCTTCCCCATTTAAAACGCAAATTGAAAAATATCGATGTTCAGCGAGCACCACCTGGTGGTGAGCTATAACAACCTAATCTATGCCAAAGTTTTTCCCTCAAGCTGGTCTACATTCGATAGACCAGATACTAAGTTATAGAATATTTATTGTACTATAGCAGAAAATGTGAACAGTTAGAACGTCGTCTCGATAGATAGATATTAGATATACTAGTGGGTGTGGAAATAGCTGTCCTGAAACCACAGCGGCCTATTGTGGCATCCCGATGTGTATTAGCTGAGACTATTCAACTTTGTACTGGAAATGAAGCGAGGGATTTGGCCTAATGATAGTTTGGCAATATCAGTCGACTCAGTACGGTATTACTCGAAGTATCGTAGGCCGTCTTGACTCCAACCCTCCGCATTCGCGAAGGATATGTTCGGTTGTTTCCCTTTCATCTCTCACATTATCTTGTGGATTTGGCCCATTCTAATATTATTCTCCTTGCAGTGCATTTTTATAGTCCACAGAATGGCACCGGCCCATTGAAAGCTAATTCCGCTACTAGCTTGGCTAGGAGATCAGCTTTTTCGTTGCCTTCCATTCCTGTATGCCCCGGGAACCAGATTAATATAACGTTCTTGAATTAGCTTCGGCCGCCTAGGACTTTGAGGCAGTTTTGCACCAGTCGATCTGGTAGGACTCTAGTGCCTTCAGAGCTACTTCACTGTCAGAGAAAATTACAATTGTTTTTATATTTTCTGCTGATACTTTCTCGTATACGGAATTCTATTGCATGGACTTGCATTGATTACCCCTGTGATGCTTAGGCATAGATCTTTGCATCTTTTCTATGTTTTTTTATTGTCGCCCTGCTGGTAGTTTTATGCCACCAGACCATTGATGCGGTCTTATTAACGTGGTATAAATCCAAGAGTCCCCGGTAGGTCCGGCAGGTTTGTTTTTTCACGTGTTGGTTCCAGTTCAATTTAGAATCAAGGATAACGTCCATATATATGGTTTCCGTAAAGAACTAATTTGTTCGCCGTAAATTATTGGCATTCGTAGATTTTCCAACTTTCTTTAATACACTGTATCAGGTCTGTAGGACTCACCACTTTGCCCATTACGATTATTACTAAGTCACATGCGTAACCTTCATCTTCAACACCACTTCTGGACAGGATTTGTAGATTAGAGACCTCAGCAATGGCGAAATTACACCTCCTTGTGGACAGCCTCTGGTTGTTTCTTTTCGGTAATTTCATCGCATCGGTCTTCGCTTTCTTCGGCGAACTTTCCTCAGTTAAAAACTGTGTTGATTGCTTTTTGGACTCAGCAATTTACTCGAAAGTTTTGTATTACGAATTATAGGCCTCAAACTTTAATCGGGTGTTTGCAGCATGGTTCATTTTCGGCCACGTTTAAACTTATTTATCCAGAAATTAATAGTCTCTGACCCTGGTGCAGAGTTCTTGTGAACTTTTTCAAACTCAGACATTCAGGGCTGAAGGCAGTATAAGATATTTTAGAGCCAGCAAGATCAATCGAGGCATGTTTGCTGATGAGTCATTTTCTATAGATAAGATGGGGGTTCCGAGAGTAAGCACCTCCGCTACACTTTATATGTATATCTTTAAGTGACTTTAGTTTGTCGATGTTTCAGAAGTCTGTGAAGGATCCGAATGGGGTTAGAGGAAATAATTTCGGTTTCATGGTTTCAGACATACAATTTTCAAAATTCCACAATTCAAATTGTAGTGCAAAGATTTGAAAGTAGATTCTTTTGCATGATTAGCTTCGATAACTTTGGTCCTACTGTTCTATCTAAATGGATTTTATTTAAATCATCTACTTCATGTTACAAATTAGACAGTAAAGTTGTATAGTAATATTTTCTGATTTTTTAAAATAGGAAAAGGATTTTTTTTATGAACATTTGCAATTTTTCAAGACATTTGTGGTACCTCGGAACCTAAAAATAAGAAGTTATGCTTTAAGGAAGGCTTATAAATTTAGGAGAAATTAGATTTAAAATTATAACATGCTAGGTTAAATAGGAATACTACGATCCCTTTCGTTTAATATAAAACTGCAATACATTTTTTTTCAAGGTATCGACTATCTGAAATATCGTTTGTCTTAAAAGCTGTCGCTACATTAATAATTTCCATGAAAAAGGCGCCTCGAACGAAAGGTACTTATGTGGCCTTCTAAATCGACCAACTATAATTTTATATTAATTTTATTTTTATTTTTACAAGTTGGAAAAACTGCATGGGAACAATTGATCGGGTTATATCCATATCTGGTTGATTGCACCACAACCCAATCGCCAGATGTTTCCCGATCATTACGTGAGGCATTGTTGCAATACAGTGATCTACTTTATTCACCATCAACACAGGTAACGAATGGTTTGTCAAGCCATTGCTAGCAAACTAATTGATTGTGGGGATCGGTAAGTGACCAGCGGGATTTTGCAATTAAATAAAAACAATAATTAATTTCCGTTTAAGTTTTTTTTTTTAAAAGATTATTACAATTTAACAATTAATTGATTGTGATTTTTTTAAAAGAAATATTTGTTGTTTGTTTGTTGAACTAATTATTCGTTGGCCAATGTATTTAGAGAAATGATAATTTAAAATCAAATTAATTAAAAATAAAAATAATAAAATTCAACAGATTTTTGGCCTACAATGTTATGCTAAATTTTACCAGAAAATTCTAGTAAAATAAAATTAAATAAATAACACAAATTGCAGGTATATACAATATTTATTAATATTTAAATAAAAAAAATTAGTAGGAATTTTTAAACAAAAACTATCTCATAACCAGATAGGTGATAAAAACTGATTAAAATTAACATTTTGTCAATAAATAAATTTAAATAAAAAATGGTAAAGCTTTTAGCGAAATTATTAAAACAGAACATTTGCGATGGCCATCTATTTAGGCTATTTTTTTTTTAATTTAAATATTTAATAATGATCTTTTTATAATTAATAAAGACAAGAAAAAAACATAAATAAAATTAGTGAACATAATTTAATTTATAAATTTATTCATTGAATAATAAAATAAAATAAAATAAATTAAAGTAAAGGATTTTAAATTTGAATTTTATAATGTTCATTTTCATAGATTAAGGAGGTATTAGATTTTTCAAGGTCCTGGAAGTTTTAATTTGTATTTTGAATAATTCTCTATCGAATTATTTACGAAATTCTTTAACGATTTTGTAATTACCGTTCAGGAGCTACTTGGAGGGTATTTGTTCCCTCCAAATGTATAGAATATTTTGTAAACATTTTATATTCTTAGCAATTACGGAGTTCACATGGACCCTTTTCTTGATTTAACAATATTATTAAAATTATAAGATTAAGCACAATTTGCATCGACAAATAAAATTGTAACAAAACTTGCAAAAATAATATTTTTTGCAACTTAAAATTAAGAAAAAAAATCTTTGAAGACAAATTTTCGCAAGAAAATATGTTTCCAGAAAAAAAGGGGGCGGAATAACTTTATGCCCATGGTATAACTACTATAGGGAAATATTTTGAGTTTTATCATTTAAGAAAATGGCATATCGTAGGGTAGAACTTAAATGACTATTAAAATGGGATCTTAATTACTAACAAAGTATTTAGTGGTTCTGAGGGTGCTTAGTAAAAATGAATTTCTTACTTATTGTCCAATTGTTCTAAATGTTCATTTAGTTTTTAAAGATTCTATATAAGATTCTATACATTTTTTTTTTTTTAAATTAAATTTGAGATCGCTGATTACGAAATTGAACTCAATAACCTCTTTACAACCATAGCCTTGCCATAAGTAAAAAAAGAATTATAATTTATAGTATCTGCAAGCATAAGTTGACTCCAATTTCATTGATATCTTTTTCCCATCAAAATGCAAACCTCCCTCTGCAAAATTTGAGCGATTAAGCGAGGGATACAGTACCGAGAAACAAATTTTTATATTAATCCTTCCAGATAGAAATTTTATAATTTGAGAAAAGATGGAGAACCATTTCAACGTGCATTTCAATTGAAGAAATTAAATAATTAATATTAAAATAAAAAATTGATATATTGTACATTATTCGATTTCAGATTTCCGTTGATAAAGGTATACAGGTTCCAAGGTTCAGGGTATCCTGAATAAAAAAACAAAAACAATTCTCCTATATATGTATGGGCAAAATACGCCAACTCGGCCTACGTTTAGCTTTTGGGTCTTCGATATTTTTCAAAATTTTTGATGTGATAGTAT
>JANTOP010017472.1:0-13817 GCA_027564815.1 Symmerus nobilis | reverse complement strand
CATGTTTTTATTAAATAAAAAAATTCGCGGCCGTTTCCGAAAGGGTACCTCTTCGGAATATTAATCTACACATTTTTCCCTTCCGATTGATATATAAATGACCTCTAGAGATTCATTCTAGTGAACTTTTTCTAAAATAACTGTACTACAAAGGATTGTTTCGGGGTAGTATTCACATAATTTGGAATTCCTTTTCAGCATACAACAGTACATACTGTAACCTGTAAAGAAAGAGACAAAATGACAATAAATTTAAATATTTGATTGAAAAAAGTGGGCGGATTTAGTATACATATAATACGATGGCTTACTTAATTTTCAGTCGAAGATTCGTGTAAGTACTCCCAGTCCTGCTGCATCGCATTTGTAACACTATTGTTTTTTTGCATTGCGTGACGAAAACTTTCTTTAAGGAATTCAAACTTTACTATCAACTCCTCCGTACCAGCAGTATGTGCAATCAATTGATTTTTCAATTGATTAATCCTAAAATAACCGGGGGAGAAAAGGGGGTTAGATTGCATAAAATTCGTCTAAAATTGGAAAAATACATAGGTAGGTACTTGCTAAAATTTACACTTTCAAAATATGTGTTTTAAAAAAATATAAATTTTATTGTTGAGAATTATTCTTTTTACAATGTTAGAATTTAAATGGTTAAGGCGCCGGTATCACTTACTAATGAACTTACTAATGGATAATGTCCGGACCGATTGTATAACACTTACTAAATGATGGAACTTATGGTTACGTTAACGGATTGTTTCTAATAAGTTCACTCCTTTTTTAAAGAAGTCTTAATCGGGTGTACAGCCTATCCGGCTCGAAGGACCATGTTGTAAATTAGGTAAGAAAAAAATTAACTTACAAAAAGTTGACTGTACGGCTGGTTCCAACACGATGATGGTTTCTGTTTCGTCTTTTTTTCTTTTATGTCAATGTAGTTTCGTTTTTTACGTTGACATTTCGTTCGTTGATGTTTCTCCCGCTGGTGACGAACGTGATCAGACAGCGGGAGATTAAGGTCTGTTTACACAACAAATCAATCAATCAACTCTTTTATCGCACTTCTCACAATTTCCTAAAAAAAAAACACCCGTGTTAATTTTCTTTAATGTTAATATTTAAATCAACTTTTGAAAAACCGGACAGTGGTTTGTTTCGGGGTCCGAACTGTATCAAATCTGTTTCTGTTCTGTATCATCTGTATCAAAAGAAATATTCGGTGCATTGCTTGCACTTTTCGGGTTATTGGTCCGTTTCTTTTGTCGCAACAATATTAATATGATATTATATTTCGCAACAAAGTAAAGGTATCATCATGGGTGTCATCATTTATTTTGATGTTGAAATACTTGCATTAATTGGATTAATATAATGCATATTTGCAATTTGGTACAGGGAGCATCGATAAATGAAAAGGAAAACTTCTTTTGCCGGTATACGGCCGGTATACGGACACAACAACACTCAATTTCAGTTTCATGAAGCTATACATTAGTATATTTCAGTGGATATTCCTATATTTCTGAATATTTGCATTTTCGTATATGGTAATTTCTAGGCCCCATATCTCAGGAACCAAAAATATGCTCAACTCCAAACCTTCACAAACAATAGCTTATGACTCAGGCTTATGATCAGACCCAATTGGGATACCAATCGGAAGGGCTAAAAAACAGGCCGTTTTTCAGCTATTTTTGGGGTCATACTTTCAAATATTAATTTTCGAAACAATAGATCCGTGAATTATTTAATCGATTTACGGGTTTCTTTTTAATTTTACTTTAATTTTATTTTATTTTAATGATAAATATAATATTTTAATTAATGTTAGTTAACTCCGACAGTATAGCGACCGAGTATGATACGAGTAAGAGGAGTATGATTTTATACAATTTTATCAATTTTTAGATATTAGCAAATACCCCCAATAAATGTTTTTTTTTTCCAATTTCTAAAATAAATCAAGAAGTAATGTAAGTCTGTCGTGCCCGATGGTAAGGCTGGTTCCTCGGATCCTATATTGCTACCAGCAGAGAAATTTGTATCGATATCGTTTAGAGCTGCGGATAACCTCTCCGAAATGTATCAAGAAAAACAGACACAATTAGCAAAATGTTTTCTGTGTACGGATTTAACTATTAGTGATATTATGCAAATCTTCCAGACACTTATCTCTCAGCTAATAATTAAACGATCAATTTTATCTGTTTCACTTGTAAATCATTTATTAAAACATTACAATATTTACTATGTAACAATTATTAATTTATTAATTTATTTATAACAAATTATGAAATACGTTAATCTAAAAAAATATCCATTCCGATCAATTTAGAAATTATTATTTCATATAAAATTAAATTCGATCCAAAATGTACTACCGTGTTCGACAACCAAGTTTTCTCTGCGCATATATTTTATATATTCTCTTAATCAAATCGATAATAATACCATACTGTTGTGCCCCTGTGGTGTTAGTTGGGGTACAGCAGGATGCATGGACCGTGTGGCAGGGACTTTTAGGGCCCCTCGTTTGAATATTTTGAATGCAACACTTAACTTTTGATTTTTAACTTAATTTATTTAAAAATTTATATTTTCTTGAATATATCTTACTGACTAAATACCTTAAATTTGACAATCGATGTAATTTGGACGAGTAGTTCTTCTTAAAATAATTACCGATGTTTTAAAATATTGGCTTTTACTTCCGTCCAAATTTGATGTTATAATGCACAACGGTTAAGTATATGTGATTAGCCTTCTTTAATAATGCACAAAATATCTTGTTCGAATATGTTGTTCTTATTAGAATTTTATATTATAATGTACGTTTAAAAATTAAATATTAGCTTTCACTGCTTATTCAGAGTTAATCTTATAATGGATGTTTAAAAACAGTAGTTTCCACTGTTTATTCAAATTTACTATTATAATGGCGGTTAAAAATATTAGCCTCGACTTCTTATTCAAATTTAATATTATAATGGATATTTTTAAAAAATGTTAGTTTCCACTGCTTATTCAACTTTATTATTATAATGGACCGATCTCGCTTTGACTTCTTTTGATAAACTTTTATATTTTAATGCGCGAATTACGTTTGGAATCACGAACAAATTCAGAATAATAATATACAATGTTAAACTTTGGAATATTGATGGACGTTTAATCGTAATAAAATTATGTATAATAATGGACGATGTTAACTTTTTAAAATTAGGTATAATAATGGACAAATTTAAAATAATACTGGACAATTTCTTTGGATAGCGAATGACTTAAATAGTAATATTTGGATGGGAAAAGAATGGATTGGATGGGAGATTGACACAGATAATTGTTTAAAACAATTTATCTGTTGGTCAATTTTAATTCCGTATTCATTGCATTTTCATTAATAGTATTTACCTTTTATGTAATGAGGAAACTTTTTCGTTCCAAATTCATAATGGTAATACATAATCGCATATTCAAGGTCGGCACAATTGGTTGTTATTATTTAATTATTTTGTGCCCGCCTTCCTCGAATATGTATTTAAATAAATAAATGTTTCCATCATTTCATAAATGGCGCATGATGAATATATGTGGATGATGTGTAATGGAATAATAATGTAATATTAATAATAGAATATTTGGATATAATCGGATTGTATGTGATATGTTAGGCGTTTTAGTGAAACTATAATGTTGTGAATGTTGGGTCGATTCACAACATCCGTCCCTCCTACAAGAAAAATAATTTACGCAGCAAGAAAGTAAATTATTTTTAATTTTATCTCTTATACACAACAAATCTTTCACGCCGAGTAATAACATTCAAATGAACGCCGAGTGAATATTATTCAAAGCAAATCGGTGCCAAAGAAATTTTTTTTTTCAGTTTCTGGTTATCTATTTCTTATAATCTTGTTTAAGTTTACTCATTAGTTATTATAATTTTGAATTATCATCAACTTTAAAATTTATTCTAATTTCAAACTTATTATAAATAATATTACAGTCCATGTATATAATTAATTTCATTCAAGTTTGTATAATGTTACTTATGGACTTTATGCAGTAAACTATATTTTCAGTTAAACGTTATTCAATAAACGTCATTTAATTAATAATCTTAGTTTAAAATATGTATTTTACTATAAAACTATTGAATATTTTATTTATTCTTACTTAATTTTTGCCTTGTTATGGCCCTTCTTCCGATGGTTTGGTTGCAGATGAATCTCATGTAAATGTTTAATTGCCTTGATTACTTTTGTCCCCTTTCGAAAATTTGCAGATGTATTTCTATATATCGATTTTACAATTAGTCTATCCTCTTTCCTACTGAAAACGTTGGAAAAACTGATAGATCTTCACATTAGGGACTCGACAATTATTAAACGACTATGTAGCGCACAACACGCTTACTGCAAAGGTAAGTCTGTAGAAACAGCACTACACGAAGTGGTGAATACCATCGAAAAGAGCCTACATTACAAATAATACACTCTGGCAGCCTTCCTCGATATAGAAGGGTTCTTAGGTTTTATCTTTATTTATTAAAACACAATTTACACTATAATTAACTAATTACACTATAATTAAATAAGGTTTAAATTATTCCCGAAAAGTTATATTAATTGTTAAATTATTTAAGATTTAAATTATTATAATGCTAACAACGATCGACGACGACTCTCTTTTACTATATTTTTTCAATTGACATTACGATCAGTTATTTCATTATTCACCGATCGCAATCATCCAAATTTGCCCTAAATGTACAATCATTTAATATAAATTAAATCATCATTTCGTCATTAAATATTATCAATTTAAATATAATATTTCCAATTTTATTATTTTAATAAATGCATAATAGCATTTATTAAATTCACACAGGAAATAACATATCGGTTATTCTGCTTTTTGCAATAAATGTTCACACCAACAATACGAATATGTATCATGTTAATGTCAACATCTATCATCTCGACTCCAGGCTATCGGGGATATCACATCTTTCCCCCCTACTAAAGTCGAGATGAGGTACACAAATAAGAACTGTGTTAATTATGACCCGCTTCCCCTTCTATCTGATCAAGACCGAGATATTTTAACTGAAATCACTACAGCACTTGGAAGTGAGTAGTCCAATAAAGTAACTGTTTTTACTCTTTGAAACGGAATGGGGGAAGTACACTAAGAATTCGATAAACAACACTTCGTACCTTGAACTGGGCATACACGCCGGTACGCGTAGAACTCGCCTGCCTGGTCGTTTTACTTAAACTCGATAAAGAATGGTTGGCGAATTAAAAGTTATTTTTTCAATGCCGATGGCAGAAGCCGAACCACGTTAAAGTAATAATAATGGCTTGATGAAGATGCCGGAAATCGTCCCGGTCCTCACCCCTTCACTTGTATTTTCTTGTCAGTCAACTGACAGGTGTGCGCTGCCAGTAGAAATGCTGACAAGTTGGTCAACGCACACCAGTGTCGTTCAATTAATTTGGAACACTCTTATATATAAAATCTTGCCTTTATGTATGTAGGAAATGAATTAAAATTAGTTTATTAAAAATAAAAATGATAAATAAAAAGTAATTATACAACTTGTTTTTTTTTTTTTAAATTAAATCCGATCTTTCTCTTACCATCTGTTAATCAACTTCCTTCGATCGACTGGTTAAATTTAAAAAATGGCATCAGTACATCAGTACAATCCTTCACAATCATATGTTGAAACACATAGATAATGGGTGAACCCACATGTATAAAAGAAAAATTTTTGGAGTTATTTTTTTGTATAATTCGGGTTAAATGAAATAAATGATTGCACATTTTAGAGCTCTTTTTAGTATTTGGTGGGTAGCCTTCATCGTTTTGATTGAATACTGTAGATTACATTAAAATTATTATATTAATATATTTTTTAGATAAAAGAAATTATTACATTTTTATTTTATTTATACATAAAATCTTGTTAGAGTTAAATTAATTTAGATATGATTTTGTTTATTTATGCTTTCTATGGAGATATTTGCATGGATTAGCGATTGGAAAAAATCATAAAAGGTAGACCAAGTTTGGTAATCCTCATTAAATTTTGGGAGGTTCATCGTGGGAAGCTTAATTTCGTTTTGAATTCGTGCTAATTGGTTGCCGAATGACAGTAGGTGAATAGTTGGAAGAGGCAGCTGGTTGGGTCGGGGTAGCTACGGGCTACGAATGTTTTCTACAAATCTATTAACAAAGTCTTTAAATCAATGTAAAGATACATTACATACTGTTCGGCTACGCGAACCGTCGGCGTTTTCCATAGATTGATACCGAATCGATTCATTTCCACTCTGTAGTATTGCTGTAAAGCAAATAAATCGGAAATGCTATTATCTTTAGCCATATTGAAAAAATCGATCGAATTATTAGATTTTATAAATGTATAACTGTAACTATTGGTTTATGTTAAACCGTACCGTGATTAAAAGAAGTGGACTGTATTTTCTCTAAATAATTTTTTAATGATTTCTTTTCGGTAACACACTTAAGACTAACTTAATGCTATATTTTTCCAAGCTTGCAATCAATGCAAGAAGGTAACTTAATACTTTAAACAATAATGAAAAATGAATGCGTTCGCATATTCAATCGTATGGGAATATTTAATTTATATTTAATCGTATGATTTCCTGTTAAATGCAATGTTGCATTTTAATTGTCGGCCCAGGGATGGGAATCCGACAGTGATGGCAACTCAACATAGTCCCCGCCATGACAGACTGAAGGTTTGTCATAAATTGCACTGTTCTTTACATTGAACATCTGGTTTTTGGCTATTACTTATTGATGTTTAGTTTTCAAAAAAAATTATATTTTCTTTTCTTTTCTAAGAGAAATGTAAAATTGATCTAGGCTGTGGTGTGGGGGTAGGCTCTGCTTCGACCTTTTCGTGATCGGTGACCGATAGTTGATTGCTGCGTGCTGCGGTGAAATTAGAAGAAGTTTTGAGATTTTTATCCGAATGATAATAATTGCCACTATCGCGAGCATTAGAATGATGAATATCCCCCCTAGACCAACGTGGTGTAGGGTATTTATGCTCTTCTGCTGTCTAGTTCTTTCCATGCTATTCAGGTTGCTTTCGAGACTGTCAAAATCCTTGCTGATGTCTTTTAACCGTTGATTATGATTCGTCATTGAATGGTACATCGCATTCGACTTCTTTATATTATCAAATTTGATATTTTCATGTTTGATGAACGTTCGTCCAAATGATTTTAAATTTGTAGACTTTTCTGTGTGGATTCGTAGCTCGGACATGTTTCTAATTATGTTATTTGATCCTTGCAGAATTATTCCGTTGATTTCGATGGCACATTCGTTTTGTATGGAGACACAGCTATCCATTTCAATAGTTATCTTTTGCAAGGTATTACCCTTGGATATGATCTGCACGATGATTGGATCGTTGATTAATAACAACCACGTGTTTGATTGCTTTAATTTGGTGATCATGCTTTTACTCGTGATCATCTTTCTTTGACAAATGCTGTGTGAATCTCGATGGAAAAGAGAGATAATACAAGGCGGAGTTGACGTTATTGCTGCCTTGGTCGTGTTTCTTCGCAAATGTAGAGAGGAATGGCGGATGCTGTTGTCGTTTTCTTGCATGAATCGATTTCTTGTTGAGTCGTCATTACGAATAACGAATGTTCTAAATTAATAAATAAATAGTATCTTCGGGGCATGTAGTATCTTCGGGTGTAATTTTCCAGAATTTGCCGAATTGACTATCTCAATCAGCTGAGCTTGCTTTTGATTGATTTCGACTATTCGCAACGTGATAAAGGAGATGAGATCGTGCATAGCTAATCTCTCGTTGATCTCCTTATTTTGTTCGGTAAGGTTCCCATTGAAGGAGTTGATTTTTCCGATCAGATTGTAGATTTTGTTATTCATTTCAATTTCGGCACTCCGTATTGATTTATTTACGGTTTCGAATGCCGACTTGACGATCATCACGTGTTGTCGCAAAAACTCAAAATTTTGTTTCTCCTGCTCTTCTAGGTTATTCAGCCTTTTATCGATGTTTATGCCATCATGCACATCCAGGACTCCGGTAAAAAATTTGAGAATAGACCCGGCGCCATCGAAGAACGATCGCTTCTGGCGCTGTCCATATGTTAGGTGTAGCAGTTCGGAGTTCGTATTTTGAATCGTTGAACGGGCTTCGTATATTTCGTTCTTAAATTGGAGACAATCATATTTTGTCTCTCCCTTCATTTCTGGGCATATTTTTGCGATTTCTGTTTCGCATTGTTGAATGAACTGGACTTCCTTATCGAACTTGTGTAGCGGAACACTTGTAAATATGTTCCATCGTTTGTTGTAAAAGTTGGCAATGCCGAATTTTTCAAATAGAATTTCTGATTGGTTTAGTTGGTGAATTTCGCACGGAGTACCTCCACCACAGCCTATCATTATTTGAATTTTGAAGCTAAGAATAATTAGTCGCTCAAGGCAAGGTTAGCAACGCTTTTAATTTGGATCGCTGTTTTTTAATTTCTTTCGATAGTTCGTTGCATAAAATTTCGTCGGGCGTATTAGCATCTGTCTTTATATCGTCTATCGTAGCGTTGCTTGCTGTTAACAGGTTGTTTACCTCCGTTTCTTTATTTTCGTAATATTCGTCGGTGAATTTTTTGTTGATGCTTTTCTTCAAATTTAACAAAACTCTTTCTAACTCGGTTTTTATTTGCTTTAGCTCCTCTGTTGACATTTTGGGGTTTTTCCACTTTACCAATAACTTTACCGTACCGTTTTTTGAGATTTACATTTGTCGTGGCATTGTACGATGAGGATTATCATAAGAATAAAAAATGCTATCACCGTGAGCCCGATTGATGGTAAAGCTATGTAGTTTCATAGATTCTCCATCCATTTATCGTATTTATTGAACTCCTGTTCCTGCATATCGTAGACAAACCGAAAGAAAAAAAATCATGAAAATTTAGCGAATCACAAAATTCATTCATTTAGTGAATGAAATCATGAAAGCGTTATTTAAAACGTATCACCATTTGTTCCGTTCGTTACGCGTTTATCTTTTTCAGTTTTCATTCACTCGTCTCGTATCAATGCAAAAATTAATAATGATATTTGTTATTAGGATCGGTATTAATTTACATCTTACATTACATACTTTTATACTTTTCATTTGTAACCGTGTTGAAAAATATAATTAAAATAACAACAAAAAAAATCGTCCGTTGATAAAAATGGACAGTGAAAAATTATTAAGTTCAATCGGCATTTTTCATCTTATAATAAAGTATTTCATTTACTTCGTTACGCGGTTCTCTTTTCCACTGGCTGCGGTTATCAGATCTACACTTTACTTCTATGATTCTTTTGAGAAAAAACAATCACGCGTTGATCCTATATTTCGTTCACTTTGTTACGCGCTTCTCTTTTTAGATCTTTAACGATAGCAGATCTTCACTTTTGCGCGCAATATTTTACCATTAAACAAAATAATAATGCCGTAATTATTATTAACGTTACAGATGAAATAACTACGTGGGTGGGCTTTTCTTTTTCGTTAACTATAACCGTTTCTTTCGCGTTTTGATTGCCTATTTTCACAGTTTTTCATTATTTATTTTCGTGTTTATTTTAGGTTCTTTAGTTGAGCCCCCAAATGTTGGGGAAATGCCAAATCTCCCCGAAACTTAACCATTCATTCAATAATTACTCGAGAATTGATATTATAAAATATATATTTAATATATTCGTATTTGTATATTCGGACATACGAAATTGTAAAAGTGAATTTTGAATTTTAAATGAATTAATTAACTGAGAATAATGAACATCATTAATTTTAAATCAAACTTAAAGTTAACTTTACCGAATTCGTCGCGTTTCGCAATTTTACCGTTTCGCCGTATCTTTCGTTCCGATCGAGGCACGTTGTAGCGAATCTGGTAACGTATCTGCGTTGTATTTTATGACTTTGCGCTTAAGAAGTGGATTGTGAATGCCCTCCGAAAATGCTTGCACTGCTAGCATCATCGATCGGTCATCGCTTACCTGCGTTGTGACACCAATTTCTCGTTGATAGGCGTCACGCCATTGTAAACGAATTCTCTCGACTCGGGCGCCGAATTCGGAGATTCTTTCGCGCGGATTTTGTGATAATTTACTTAAATTGAGCTGGGCCTGTTGCAGAGACATCGACATTTGATAGTTGTTAAGGAGAGTAGCCCAGATACTACAACTCGAACTACAATATACAATTACAATATACATTTTCCGCTGAAATATAATCAATATAAAATTAAAATATTACATTTTATACTTGCGATTTTTACTCTGTTTACGTTGTTTTTCCACATTTTATTTGACACTAATTGTCATTTCAATAAAATGACAGTCATATGTTTCGATATTCGAAGGTTATATAATCGCCTAATTTTGTATACAAATATCATATTCAAAAATATAAAACACGACTTTTTTATAATCGGGCTTTTGTAAAATTTAACTTTGGCATGAAAAAAAGAATACATTATGTTTATTTTACTGAAAATTACTAATTTATTTAAATTTGGGTACTTATGTTCAAGGATAATTGTAAATTCATGATTTTTTTATTCCGAACTTATTTTAAACGTTTAACGCTTTTGGCCGATTTCGAAAAATTTAAAAATGAGCTTAAATGCTGTCAGAGTGCTTGAATTAGCTTAAATAGTGTCAAATCTGCCATTTATTTTTCGAAAACTCCCATTATGATGACCAAACTGACGCCACACATTCTAGCATAAAGCTTATCGAGGCTCACTAGGATTAACCATTGATGATGGTGGTGATGGGAGCCGGACAGTGTCAAACGAACTCACCACCGACGAACAGAAGAAATTGCTTCGGAATTTACATAAGGAATTCTGGGATCTGCCAACCAACTATCAACTGACACCGATGGTATTTGGATCGCACGCAAAGAATCGCTATAAAACGAATTTTCTCCATGACCCTGCCGAGCCCGTTCTAGATTGATAGGCCTAACATGCCACATACTAGTACGGTCAAATATTCATCGGGGGGCGGTATCCAATCTGCAAGCTTGATACCCCTTAGCATTACCCGAAGGCAAACACACAACCATCACGTTGCACCCGGAACAGGGTCCTCACGACGACCGGGACAGTTCCGACCGCACTGTGGACACTCGGTACCCGTGGTACCACACTTTTTTAAGAAGCCTCTGGTCGGACTTCCACCACCCCGTGTATACGTGTATATTTCTATACACGCATACAGGGAGTAGATAGGGATCTCGTTAATCCATTCATGTGCGTCACTAATTAGATGACGAGGCATTTTGCTAGAACATGTTTATTGTATTTTTTCAATTTCAAAAGTAAATAATAAATACATATCATAAAGTACATTCCAAAGTATATACATGTCATTTAAATCCTAGTTTTGAAAAAATCCGGTAAAATTTCCACTGATAGGTGTAGTAGTACACGGAATGGCTATTACCCCTACGTCGAATCATGCCAGATCCGTTTCATAAAATCACGGTGCATTGTCCAACTACCCCTTAGTGTTGTCGTTACAATATCGCGAATACGATTTCGGATCATATTCAGCCGTCGAACTAAATCTTTATTTTTGTGGCACCAGCTGCCCCTGGCTCCCATAATGAAAGGCAGAATATAAATGTGCTTGCCTGGGTACTACGCAAGTCACGCTCCCACAAAACGGGGTGTGCTATACGAAGCCACCTTGTGTTCAAAAGCAATCGTCAGGGGTTGAGAACCTTCCCAATGGTTACCTACATCAGATATCACGACATCGTTACCTTTAGCCATCATGATGTCAAGTTTTTTTAGGATACCGTCTGTGCAACGAATATGGGGTTCCATTGTCCCTTGGACTTGGCACAGTCGGCAATCCGCTTATACACCATGTCATGCCTAAGCAACCATTGCCTATGCAAAGATGGCATTTTTGTAAGATATGGGTAATCGACTTATTACGCGGACAGCCTGCATTACACGCACGCTGAACTACCGGTACCGAAGGCATACTTTTGGTTGGCAGGAGGTTAAACCTCAGCTGCGTCGCTCTGATATATTCTTGTTATATACTCTGATCTATTCCCCCGACCAATATCTCGGGGGATTTTATATATAGTCAGTGCACGCACTATTGCCACCTAGCTGGAGAATTCCGTTCCCTGAGTAGGACATCTCGAGGGCGAACCATTCGTTTTTTTTATATTGTATCATCCATCTTATTATACCCTTCTTTCACCATACCCCCAATATGGTTCGACCACTTGCGATATCTGCTGATTGTGTCGTCAGGCAGATTTGTTCTGTTCCTTAACTTATCCATTCGATTCAAAATCAATTCAGGAATTACCTGAAAGAAGCTACACATCCCCAGCCCACCTGATTTCAGTGGCGCATGGATAACTGCGTTAAGGCATCTGGAATTTATGTGAAGGGTTTACTTCACCAGAGCTCGTGTTTTCCTGTCCGCTTCCTTCAGGTACCGTCTGACAATATTCTGCATTTTAAAATTAGTTAAATGCCTCGGTATTAAATATGTTCGGAGAATATGCATTTTTTGATGGGGGTTTAACGGAACTTTTCGAAGTCGCATGATCTCCTCGTTCAGTGTTCGTAGACTTATGTGTGTTAAACCGGTGGGCGTGAACGAATCCCCAAGTTGCTTTAATTTCGTGTCCAACCCAATTTGCGGAATAGATTCCCCGTTAATTTGGTAGAGCGAGGTAATAGCTACGAATAGTTTCTTCCTAATTGGCACCACCTTCGGCGTGGGAGCTGCGCATTTCCGCGGGTTGACGGCCAAACCTCTACAATTGAAAAATTTGGAGCTCCTGTCCAGAAGCCATTCCATGTCTGTTCCGTCAATTCGAGGCAGTTTTTTTATTTTTTATTTTATTCAAACCCCCTTTTTCGGACGGGTTACAAAACCTATTTATTGGTTTAATAAATTTTACGTAAATATATTTACAATAAATTCATTTTAATATGCAAATTGAAGTTCCTTACTTTTGGTTTTTTTTCTCGCTCCTCTTACGAAACAATTTGAATTATTCAATTTTCTTTTAAACAAATAATAATGAACTTTACGATTAAAATTTTCTTCGCCGATCTCTCTTCGCCTAGCGTTCTTTTTTCTGGTGCGGCAAGTATCGTCGGGGCAACACTGACGGCGTCTGTTCAAGCTTGTCGGTTACCGCGTCGGTAACAATGTCTGTTGGATTTGTGCTCAACAGCACCAAATTGTCGGCGTAAGCCACGCACCACAGGTTTGAGTGCCCAAACTTGATTCCGCGTTTCGACTTATTAAGGTCGATTACGTCATCTATGACGGCGTTAAATATAAATGGGTACAACCGATCGCCTTGCTTCACCCCCCGACACATCGACACATCGCAAATCGGGGTTTTGTGCTAAATTGAATACGATCTGTATGGGATCCTCCATGCCTTATATACTTCAATAACGGGATTCCAATAGAAACGATATTTAATTGTTATGTTGCAGGTGTTCATTTTAATAGACGATATAAATTTTATGATTATAAATTATAGCTACTGTCCGTAGTTTACTTCTAAATAATTGTTGGAGATGTTACACTCTTATTTTATTGAACTAATTTAATCACAATAATTTAATTTTTTTACACTAGGAGTATTCCTTGATTTTACTGAAGAAAAAGTACCGGAAACCGAAATTTACTTTAATTGAAATTAATTCACAGCCCCTCTGGCCACC
>JANTOP010017461.1:0-13818 GCA_027564815.1 Symmerus nobilis | reverse complement strand
ACTATGTCTTTTTCATGTCTTGTATAGGGGCCCGTGCCGGTGTTCAGTCCCGGGCCCGAATTTCCTCTCGACGGCCCTGAATGCAGGGATGCACACGTAAAATTACTTTAGAGGTATGAAAAAATATTTTGAAATCAATCTTTTTATTTAATCTACAAATTCAACATTATTGTTCCTATCTTTTACTATCGGTATCTTTCCATAAATAAATTCATAAATAGAATTGTTGTTGTTACACAAAAGCTTAATTAAAAAAAACATCTAGGTTTCAAGGCTATACATATAATAGCTATACAAGCTATACATATTATAATATAAGTTAACTATAAAAATAATATATAACATTTAAAGTAGCCCGATACCTAGGTTATGAGCGATTTAATAATTATTGTTTTGCTTTGCTATTATTCGTCATTTTATTTAAACTGAAACTTTTATAAAATTATTTTTATGGGTTTTTACGACTTTTTTGCAGATTTCGTTTTGCCCTATTCGTATTGTATTATAATGTTGCGATATTTGTAATACAAAATAAATATATAACAATGAAAATGTCCTGATATCTGGTTTACGAGTTTTATCAAATATTATTGAGCTATATTATTGTTATTTAGATTCTGCAATTAAAAAGCTATAAAATTATTAATGATTTATTTTTATGATCTTCTTGCGGTTTTCTCTAATTCTCATGTTAATTTTAAATATTTTAATTTTTATATGGGGGTATGAAATACCCCTATGTGGTAGGCGCTGTGCACCCCTGTTTTAATGGAATGGAAATCCACAATTCATGTGTTCAAGTCGAATTCAAGCTGTTATTATAATTTTCAACTTGAAACTCATGCTTTTAATGGTTGTGCCAGATTATCTCAGAAGCAATACAAAAACGACAGCGTCGATGGTTCACTAAACAATTATTTGTACGATATTCATTTAGAATCATACTATATACAATACAAGATTGGGAATGGAATAAATCAATAATTGAAATATACTTTGTATACCGATTATTCGGCAACGCTAATAAAAATAAATAATGTTTGACATATACGAATTTACTAAATTGGATTGCGAAAATTGGTTTGCTCAAATTTAATTTGTTTAATGTCAAAAAAATCTTCTTATAAATACAAGGCAAATGAAAAGAATGAAAATGATATGACATTGACTGTCAAAAATGATTATATCTCTAACCGAAGTATGTATAGGTATATATAACATACTATATGTAATATAGTAATAGTATAATTGTATATGTATGTAGTACTTAAGGCGACTAAATAAAAATTTTTTAATCTTCTGGATTTCAATCGGTCCTTGAATGATAAATTGAAAGTAAAAATCTGAACAATGTAAATTCTGCTTTACATCGAGAGCATTGCCATAAAATGAAAGTACTATACTGCAAATTGTAATTTTGAGATAGTTCAAGTAAAAAATCTGTATAAATCGAAAATAATATATAAGCTATTCCAATAAATCGAACGAGACATATAATATAATATCAAGGGTGTTTGTTAAGGGCTTACTTCTAGTCATGCGGTCGAAAAAAAGCGATTTTTTTTATTAATTTATTTTAACTATATGTAATGATTAATATTTCTAATTACTATTTGTACATAAAAGAATAACTTATAAAGAACATATTTTATATTTTTTGAAAAAAATATATCATGAATTATTTGGTTGCCAGCAGTTTTTCAGAGAAGGTTTTAAAAAAAAATTACTTTGCGGTGCGTAACATAACTTTTGGTTTTTTAATTTCCGATATCGCTATGATGAGTTATGCTACGTACCGCAAAGTAACTCTTTTAAACCTTTTTCGAAAAACTGCTGGCAATCATGTAATTCATGATATATTTTTTTTGAATAAATATAAAATATGTTCTTTATAAGTTGCTCTTTCATGGACAAATAGTAATTAAATATATTAATCATTACATATAGTTAAAAAAAATTAATAAAAAATCGCTTTTTTTTCGACCTCATGACTAGAAGTAAGCCCATAAATTGAATGTGTTCTCTATATGCAACCGTCCTTAGCATACTTACCGTATACGCATTTTGCAGATATGACAAAACCCCTAAAAATTTCGGTCAAAAATGCACATACGGTAGAATTTTAAATTTTTAAATTACTTTTTAATAATTAATTAATTTTTTTATGGCATAATTTAGGTATATTATTTTAACCCTGAGATCATAAGAATTCATAAAAAAGCAAAAACCCAAAATGTCGTATACGGTAAGTATGCTAAGGACAGCAGTATGGATGTATGATTTACTTCGAGAATTGGCCGGTTATATATGTCTAAAACCTTGTGAACATTTGTAATTATTAAGTCATTCGTCATTTTGTATCTACGAAGATGAATCAGATCAGTATAAATAGAAAACAATAGTGATTTTGTAATGTATAGTTTTCCGGGTGAGTTTTTATCTGCAGACAACGGAATATCCAAAACCATTGCATCAAATCAAAAAAAGGTCAAAATGAAATTTGTTAGTCTCTGGAGGACTGGGGAATCAATGCTGCCTAACTCGACCTCCTGGGATTTTCAATGGGAACCCCCGTTTTTGATTGGAGATACGGATTTATTATTTGGTGGCGTAGAATCCAAATCTGCAAAAAAAATCATATAATTACATATCATACATATGGTACAAAGTAATACACTTTTAAAGTCATCTAACATTACACTGGTCAACATGAATTTTGAGTCTGGGTTCTAGATGCCAGATTCTTATTTCTTCCATTTAACTAATGAAAGGAAATATAGTTTTATTAGATAAAGTTTGCTTTTGTAGAAACCAGAACGATATTTCAGATTACAAGAAAAATTACCTATTATCTCAATCTTAATCACTTACTCTTGACACCCTAACATAATTTAATACGCCTAAAAAATATAAATATCGATTTTCTAAAACCGAAAATATCCCCTGAATTTTAATAATGGTTAATGGAGGGTTAATGCTATGCTTAATAATAAGAATAACCTTTAGGATTTTATCCACATTCGATTTCACATTAACCCTGAACTAGCTACGTGTAAATCACATTGCATAAAATTAAAAGTATATACATATAAAAAGTATATATTTTTTTTCAATCCATACACCAATATATAGGGCCTTCTGAACTACAATAATTTACGCGACTTCCACCCTTGACGTAACTCTATGATATTCCTACTAATGTCTGTCTACGGGGCAATCACAAATTATAATTTTTAATGGCTACTGGTTTAGAACTCTAAATCTACCTATTTCAAAGACACCACCACGCTGCATTATATCACGGGCATTATACAAAGAGATAATTTAATAAATAAGAGTTTCGACGACGATTTATTAAATCAAATTATCAAAACGACGAAAACGCCAAAATTTCAAAATTCGAGATTTTGATTTTTAATGAATATCCATGACATGGTAATTCACTTAAAAGCAAATCTCGAATTTCGAAATTTTGGCGTTTTCGTCGTTTTGCCAGATCGTCGACGGTTTAATAAGAGGTGAAGCCTAAAAAAACAATTATTGGAAAAAATATTAAAACAAGCTTAAAAGTATACACAATTAAACATATATTCGAGTTATAATAAGTTTTTAAATAATTGAACTTAATATCCTTTATGCAATTAATCATTATTGATAAAATTTACATAAAACGGTAAAATTTTCATTAACTCGTATAAATTTAATCGAGTTAATCAACGTTTATTCAGCATAAATATATAACTACGAGTATTATTATAAATATTTTTTTTATCAAAATTGACCGTTCCTCATAATCGTTGTATCCTCTTTGGAAAAAAATTAATATCAATTAATCTTATTTGTCCCTTTTCAAAATAAAATTTATAATTTTCCGTTTACCAATATTTTGCTAATTGGTACCAATATTTTTTGTAATGATTGAAAGAAGACTTATGAAGAATAATGACCGGATAAGTAATTTTCTTCTTTTTTTTTCTTTTTTGGTGAGAATGGCAAAATAAATGATATGATTAAAAATATATATTGTTCAATTCGTTTGAGATTTGTAAGTAAACAAAGTTTCGAATTTCAAACATTGGCTGAACATTAAATCTTCGATTTAAATTCTTTGTAATAACATCGGAATTGCAAAAAATAGAGATGTGGCCAGCTTATATCCATTTATTAACATTAAGGTCGTGATTTGTGAAGAGTGTCAGTTTTATGCTAATTCATACTAGAATTTCTAAATATTTATTTGGGTAGATTAGTTCATTATTAGGGATTTTGAATAACTTAACCAGTAAATTAAAATATCTTTAGAACATGTTTCTGGAATATTATAAAGACTTTTCCGTTACCAATTATATGTCGAAAAACATTTGTGAATACTTCATGTGTAAATTTCTTAAAACATTTGTAATTGATTTGCGTATTTACGTATGTATAAAAAGACATGTAATATAAATCTACCTGAGATATCTAAAGGTGGTGTAGAGACTAATAGCAATATTGATTAAACAATGAGATGTCGTATAGACTGATATTACAAAAGGCCACAAAAATATACAAAATTGATATTTCTAAGAAGTATCCTATTTCAAAGGGAGTATTTTGGAGAAGCCTTCATGAGTTATCTTATAGACATCTATGAGATGGCATGAATGAATTAGATATAAACGTGGCATCTAACCGACGTCTATGAGACCTAAACTATTTTCGAAAGTTTATTGAGAAGTTTTGAGATGTTTAATAGACGAAATGTGCTGTTCAATAAAGGTGTCAGTCAGACCAGTGTCAACTGTACGCTGGTCTCCTCTAGCTTTTATCGGCTCCAAAGTCAAAATTTTAATTCTTTGGTTTACCGGATTATAGCAAAATTATTATATTACGTATTTAGAGGGTTAGACATTTCAAATTTTCAATTTTTCATACTGTCGTATAAAGTTAATATTGAGAAGAACAGGCTTTCTGCGTAGAGTCATCGGTAAAATTTTTGATTACGCTTAAATTATGAATTAAATTATGAATTTATTTTAAAAAATAGCTTTAAGTACAACTTATTCTTAGGAAGCTTATTGTTAAACTCGCTGAGCTTCAATAATTTAAATTTTAAATCACTAATAACTAATTTGAAATAAATTACGAGTATGATCAGTTGAAACTTTACCATAATTAACATTTACAACTACGTATCTTCATTGAAATATTTAGCTAAAATGAATGGGAATATACACTGTAGACTCAGTCGATAAGTGCATCATCAGGTGAGCTGAAATAATAAACCCGATTTGGAGGAAAATGTATATAGGCAATATGAATTGGCACCATTTATATTCCTTAAGATACTAGTTCCCTTTAAAAGGCCATAAAACCCAAATTTTTAGGAAGTTTTTTCTCAGTACCTTTTTTAATATAAACGTGCCATTTTCTTAAATATATTATTTATTCGTTCAATAATACCAAAAAAAAAATGTTTTTTTCAATTAGCATATTTAGTTTAGTTTGCAGAGAGCGCCAAAATGCAGTCCTCTAGAAATGCAACACCCCACTGCGAACAGTTAATCCCTGGATTGGCACGTCTGAAATGAAAAAAACAAAAGGGGTCTAGAAAATAAAGGTAATTTACCACCTTTATTAAAAACGATAAAAAACAAAACGGCGGAAGGTTGAAAAAAAAACTCGCTTTTTTCGATCATTTTTCCTGATCCAAATTTATTTTTCAAATTTTTGTCCAGTGTAGAGATTACGACGCGAAATTATGGAGATAGAAGAAAATATGGATATGATGACAATGATGACGATTTATATGAATGATGATTCAAATAAAGACTAAATGAAAAATTCATATTTATATCATCTCATATTCTCATATCATATTTTATCCATATTTTCTTCTATCTATAATTTCGCGTCGTAATCTCTACCCAGATTGAAAGAAACAATCGATATGCAGTATGTGCTCTCTCCAAAGATGCAATTTTCTAGAAATGAAATAAAACATTTTTACTTTGAAATTTGGTACCTAAAAATCCATTCTTCTATTATATTATTCAAACCTAAATATTGTACGATTCAATTGTACAGATTTTAGAATTTTCAGTTTTTAAGGAGATGATTTTTAAGGAGGTTGATAGATGATTTTGCTATTATAAATTTAAAACATTTTTGGGAGATAGAATTTTTTCCACAATATAATATCGTATTTTAAACCAGAATTTAAAAAGAAAAATTTTTTATAAAATTTTGTTCTTTTAATATAAAGAAGAATGCATTAAATACATAGTTAGTTAACAATATTCATAAAAATATACAGGGTGATTCGTTCCTGTAGTATCAAACGTTTGGAAGTGATAAGTTAACAGCTGTTGAAAATTAATCAAGAGTTACATATCACTCACTGATCCGCCGTATTCCCAATATTTGTCCCATGTAATTTCTCCTTGTTTCCGAAAGCGATACACGTTGTATGAGGATGTCGTCTCTGAAACAGCCTTTTTTTGGTTAGTTAGAAACTGAGTTGAGCTGAAAATAGGCGATTTTGAAAAATAATTTAAAAAATGAAAAAAAAATGTATTTTCTTCTCTAACACGGTACTTATAATACCACCTTCATATATGTTTAATTGTAAATTGTAATTGCAATTGTATGAACCCATATATATAATTGATGAAAGTTGATATGAATAATTTAATGTTATAAATGCATTATTATTCATAATTACGCCACGGCCGTACATTTGATATGACGTACCTAGTACAAACTTAATATATAACTGATTTAACAAGAATTTTTAAATAAATTCTTTGGTTTATGGTACTTTCGCAAATCTAATCCGAGGTGTATTTGTTTCTTAAATGCATACAAATGGAAATATATTATATCTAATGAATAAAATGATAATAAACATGAAATAAAATGAAGATAAATTCTGTATACTTAATACCGAGGATATAGAATAAAAATAAAATGCATATATTTATATTATGTATAAAAGTAATACTTGGAAGCCGCCTGAAGGTACTCCAATTCACATTAGAACCAGATCCACATCACTCATTCTCAGCTTGTTTGTTGCTTCCAGCAAAGATAAATATAAAAATATATATACTCGTATGATATGTGCTGTGTATTTATTTATATATAAATATGTATAGCGTAACGATGAATTTGATACGAAAAAGCTGAACTTATTGTAGGGCTTGGAAAAAAAAAACTTTTATAAAATTTATGTACGATATATCGAGATCTCTATATAATGTTGTAGGGTTCATAGAATTGCCTTAGGCAAGGTATAAAAACCTGCCTTAAGCAAATCATTTATACATTACAGATCTACGGATCTACATAATATACGTATATAGTAATCCAGACTTGAAATCCATCGTTTTTATAACCGCAAGCAATATTATAAATAAGTTGACGAGAATTAGAGTACACATAAAATATATAAAATATACTAGAACCATAGGATAGTAAAATTATTTATTACAAAATATTACCGTACAGAATATACACGGAAAGAAATGACTATCCTTAAGTGACGAAATCATAACTTATTTTCTAAGCATAATATCATCAACTTATATACGGTTCAATAACAGCCGTTCAAACCTTAAATGTTTAATCGTTCCGCTCTATAGGGTTAAACCCAAACGATATCAGAGGAAGGAGTACGTTAAGTCTTAAATTTACCATTACCAGAAATTAGATGTTGGTTCGGCTAGCGGAAACCTGTAATAAAATAGAAAAAAATTACTTTCAACTATATCGCTGTCGAGTTGCCATATAGGGGCAATATTAATATTAAGGGGACATTCTACTTTCTCGGATTGGAGAAATCGAAATTTTTGTTTTATTTCTATTCGATAGTATATATATAGTATATACCTTCGAGAATATAATCCTAATTTTTTTGTATGTCGTAGGTAGGTATAGCTAATTAATGATAAGCAGCATTTACTTACGAAAATTCGATACGAAGATTTTTAAACGCGCTTTCCTTAAAATCATTTTTTTTTGGTATGGCGGGAACGATTCCAAAAAAAAACTATTCGACCAATCAGCCTGGATTTTTGATATGTTATTCTACACATCTGTGGCTATCGTATGAACACACACTATAAATTGTTTGTAATAATTAAATCTGTACAAGTTTTGGGAACAAGAATACACAATGTACAATTTGCATACAGCCGTCGCATGTAATAAATGTAATCGATGGGGACCAATGGCTTTAACAGCCGTTGTATCATCTATTACTCGCTTTATTTTGTAATAATAATGTGGATTACTATTTTTGATTATTTAAAAACTTTTAGAAAGACAATAATCAGTGCCGCATTAAGCCAGCACGGGGGCCGTAGCAAATGTTATCAAGAGGCCCTTGCTAAAACCCACTTTTACAAACAAATTTTTCTCGATTTAATGTTAGCAAATTTAATGTAGTGAAATAACACTAGTCACATCAATTTCTCTAAGTAAATCACATTCAATGTTCATTAAGGTGAGGTTATTTAGACGATCTTGTCCCATCGTGTTCCATAACTCATTTTTTATACGCTTTAATGTCGAAAAAGAACGTTCTCCACTACAGTTAGTAATTATTAAAGACAAGTAAATGCGTGAGACTATTGCCACATTTGGAAAAAACGACTATAATGAATTTTCCATTATAAGTCTTTAAAATTTCAGTTTCATCAGAGCCTCATGCTTTTTGTTGTCAATAGCAGCAGCCACATCTGTTTTAAGTAGTTCGGCAAACTGCACAAGTTCGTCGCCTAGGCTTTCTTCCAAATCGTCTTGGTAAGCACTGACGATATGTGGAGTTCTTTTCAAGATCTCTTCTGCTTTAAGATTTTTTAACTGCCGAAGTAATCCAAATACACCAGTCACTTGATGGTACGCTTCCATGCGTTTAGCTCAGGCAGACAGTGTATTATCAATTATGACAATAATCACCTGACTTTCAAATTTTTCTTTAGGCGTTTGATTTTCTACAATTTCATCGAGCGTAGCAGAGTCACTGAAATAGTCATATTTAGTATTTCGCTTGCGTCGTCTTGAAGTTTGATTTTGGCTTTTGCCTCAATATCTGAAAATGTTTACCGCATTGATTAAACGTACCCGTGTAACGATTCATAAAGAGAATATCCCGTGTTAAGGTCTTGATCAGGCGACTGTAACGAAGCGCTAGTCGCTTGCAAGCGTTCTAGCTGTCCGTTCCATGAAATAATCATTATTCCTGTTTCCAATTTATTCATCTTTGAGATTAGTCCGTACGCCTGATTACGGCATTTTACCATTAGAAATGCCATCGAAAACTTATTTGATAAAGTGGTAAAACCGCATAAAAGTGCCTTCGTCGCATAAGCCCAGGAAGACCACCTGATTTCCAACAGCTTCTATACAATTTTCTGCAGCACACTTGGCAACTAAATTTAATGAATGTGCAAAGCAGGGAATGTATTCTGCGTACTTATTTATCTTCTTAATTCGTACTTGTAAGCCACAGTACTTCCCGCTCATATTGCTGGCATTGTCGTAACTTTGACCACGACAGTCATTGATATCAATTTCATTCTCCTTTAAAAAATCAAGTAATATTTGGGCGTGTTGTTCCCCAGTATGATCTTCCATATCCAAGAATATCACAAATCTTTCCATTGGTCCAGATGGCGAGACATAGCGCGCTATCAGAGTGAGTTAGTCCACATGCGAATTGTTTGGAGTAGAGTCCAATGATACTGAATAGTACTTGCATTTCTTAATTTCGCAAATTGTAGGATCCAGTAAGCTTGATGCAATTAGGTGGATAAAATGCTCGCATGTTGTTTTTGATAAGTATGATGTATGTATGTCTCTTTTATTTATTTGTGTAAGTGTTTATATGCTGAGCCAGAAAAATTTAAAATTTGGCTATTGATTCCAACAAACCTTAATAATTTCCATTATGAGGTGAATCAATAGCTTCATCACTACCCGAAATGCGAGACCTCGTTCTGCTAAAAACTGAATAACTGAAATAATTCGATCTAAAAGTGTCCGCCAATACTTTTGTTCGGTTTAAATTTGGCTTACAAGTAGAGAATCGACACGCGCGTCCTTCTTTTTGGAAACTAACAGCAAAATATCACTCCGAGTAAATATTATCCGTGTTCGGAATTGTTGAGTAATGTTAACCAACCATCACCCAAAGGGGAAATTTATACATAACTTCTGCATGTCTGATGTATAGTGTATACGTACTATAGAAGAGCCTGCATCCGCAAATGCGACGCTAGTACTTGCCTACCTTCCTACCTGCTTTGCCAGAGTACGCGGGATATTTAAATTCTGATTTTTTCTGCCTGGGCGCGGGGCCCCAGAGACCGTGGGGCCCGTAGCATTTCCTACTTCTGCTACTATGGCTAATGCGGCAGAGACAATAATAATAACATTATTAATGGTTCTTCCATTTTCAATTAGGGGGGATAATCCCCTATACAATAAATATTCTGGCTATCCTAAATGAGGCCATGTTAATAAATAATTTTAGTAATATTATATTATATTTTAAAAATTTTGTATATTATAATGTATGAGATGATGCTTTATCAAGCTAATTCATATATTTTTTGTCTCCGTGTAGGTACATCGTCGCTCCGAATGTGAACATACTCAATATTGAACATATTGAATTTTTCAAATTATTAAACTATACTTACTATAAAACTTATTCATTGTTTTAGAATTCTAAAAATTGGGGTAGAGTGGCTATAGATATAGCAGATATATAGAAATAATAACATTAAATAAAATGAGCTAAGGCTTGTTTAGCAATGTAAACGACGATTTTATTTGAAAAAGTACATACATATATGAGTTAGTTATAAACACCGGTAAATTCTATATGATGAGGATAAAAGAGACTTATTGGCTAGGAAAATTTGTGGTTAAACAACAGAAATCATCATAATCTAGTGATTCTTACAGGGTTTACTGTTTATAATTTCCACGGTTATCATTTTTGAGAGTATATAAATAAAGTATATCATTAAATTATTTATTTGTATATCTTCCTTTAAACAGAAAACTTCTAAATTTTTTCTTAGTTTCAAAAGTTTTTTTTTTAAGAAATATCCCTGTTACCCCTAAGCGGTTCGTTTATTCTGGTGCAATATAATTTTTATGAAAATGCTTAGGGCCTTTTTCTTTTGCTTTCAAGTTATAACTATACATAATACATATACCTATTTTAAATTATAATTATTCATATTTATATTAATTTGTATGTTTTTGATGAGAAATCGATAGGGCATGGGAAATGATGTAATATTTATTTTACATTACGTTAATAAGGAATTAAACTTTCTTAACGTACCCAGTAACTTAATAAAATATATTGTTGAAGAGCTCTATCCTCAAATGTTTGAGGTGCTGTGGCCATAATTGTAATTTACTCAATTTTAGCATTAAGAAATGAGGATATCTAACTAACTCTTATTTCACGTACACATCGTGTAACCAAGAAATCGAAAATCTTGCCAAAGTTCATTTAGCCGATTATTTTTGTAGCGTAAGAGTAAAGTATGGCCTTTATTTGCGCTAATAAGGTGACACATGCCAATCGGATTTTTGTAATTTTGTACATTTACGGTATGTGCTCGATATCAGATCTTGAATATCTATCTCCCAAAGTTCGAAGCAACTCTCCAAAATTCTCGAAAAAGTCGACTTTGAATTTTTCGAGTGACATTTATTCAGTAAAGTTAGTACAATTTTCAACGAGCCACGCACCTTTGCGATTGGAATTGGCAATCGGCGGATCGCTAGTTCGATTCTCGCTGCGATAATTTTTATTTATTATTATTTTTTCTTCGCTAAATTTGAATACTTAGGTACGTCATTTAAATATAAATTTTATTAAATATATGCTAACTAACATATTGACTTCAATATACTTCTTAAATATCTTTAATAAAAAAGGATATATTCAATGCCCATAGGTTAATCCAACAACCAACAACTAAGAAGATCCTGAACCTCAGTTTACGAATCCGAACCGGATCCGGTCTTAGTCTTAGTCTTCTGACCTCTTATAATTTGCTGGTTCACTGAGGGGCTCTGTAGTTTGGCCCCAGTTTATAAACCTTTAATTACACACAGCCAAACTCATAACCATTAACCTACCCAAATCCGACCTGAATACTAAATTTTTCAACTTCAAATTATCATAACTTGGAACAGGTATAATTTAAATTCAAAAATTTATTAAGATCCTAACGTTTCTCGTCAAGAATTAACACGTGAAATATGATCCATTTTCCATGTTAATCGTATTTTCTAACTTACAAAAATAATCCATATACTCAAAAGATTTATTATTCCAAGTTTCTTATTATATTTAATATATATTTATGTATCCAAATTGCACACACACTCAATCCAAACAAAGCAAAAAAAAATTACAAGTTTACAAAACGATAGACAATCCGGGAATATTAGATTCCTTTTAGAAGTTACACTAATATTGGAAATAAGATTATATTGCGCCAATAAAATAAATATTTAATGTACGACAACTCTTCATAAACTTAATAAATTGAAATGCATATTAATTTCCAATCATATGTCTATAATTTCGCCATTAAAAATGTTACTGTTAATCAATAAAAAATTGAATAAAAATTTGGCAGGCCAGACGCCAGATAATTACTTATAAGATAAAATTGGACAATTAACTGAGAGATAATGAACTTCCAACTTCCAAAATACAAATCGGGAATAATTGACACAATTATCCAATTTTCATATCGAATAAAGCCTATTTTCTATTTATATTTCGATTCTTTTTGCGGTGGATGACGTTTATTTTCGGAACATGGATCGATTAGCATGCTATTGATAACCCCCTTTATTGCCCATATACATAATTTGCATACGTGTGAATTTCTCCAGCGGCAATATTTTATGTGTTTGAATTTTCTAAACTGGCTAATTCGTATGTAATTTTAAAATTGTACAGTATATCATATATTCTAAATTGCAATTATACCGAATAAAAAAGCGCCCATATTATTTATCATCGTCATTAACACATAACATTATAATATGCATTATAATGGCTAAATAGTGAAAATAGCTATATTATTGCATTATGGTACTTGAAATAGTATATGGCTATAATAAAAATTGCAATAAACTTTATGTGTAAAAACTCATAATTTATTGATTTTGGTTTTTCATTTCAGATATTCAAAACCATTACAAATTATGACCGGTAAAAAAGATACAAAATTTATTATAATATTTTTTTTTTAGTTAAGGAATTATTTGATTTGATTTATTTGTTTATACATATTATTTTACAATTGAGATTTGTAATAAATATCGGCAACAAAATTGAAAATAATATTTAGCAGCATTAAAATACTAGAAGCCACCCGTTAATACAAAGAGTCAGCCACGGATTCCTTAAAACGTAACGAAGGCTGTAATCCTAACTAGGTAAATTATACAAAGGTCTCTTTGAATGTACTGAAAGGAAGTCCGTCTCACAAATCCGTCGTGGATCCTTTCTTGTCGCATCTTATATTTTAGAAACATAAACAAAATAAGATAATGCTTCTAGTAATTTCATTTACTGTCGTACCTTCCTTCTATTGTCTGTTTACCATGCTAAGTTTGTTAATCTTTCAAAATAAATTAAGAATATTCGATAGTCTCAATAGTTACGAACGAACAAATTTTAGTTTTTATATTGGTTGTGTGTATATTTGCATATTATGCAAAGTAGATACATTATAATGTCCTCATATATATATATATATATATATATATATATATATTGTATATATC
>JANTOP010017450.1:0-13819 GCA_027564815.1 Symmerus nobilis | reverse complement strand
CAGTTTTTTGAATGGGAGCTTCATTTGGGTTCACTTAACATCCCCTCTGAATATCTGACGCGCTCGAGTAAATCCAAAAAATCCCCTCTTGGGCTCCCCTACTATAATTAATTTAAGAATATTCTACTAGACCTGTAACAAAACCCTAACATAAATGAATAGACCCATTAGAGACTATCCTAAAGAATAAGTTGCTTATATTCGAAAATTAATTTATTAACGATAATACTTGTAGTCTAAATTTGATTACTTTCACCTACCATTTCCAATAAAATAATAAACGATGATGCTTCCGGTAAATTATATTTCAATAAGAAATGGACGCTAAACACACATAACGCTACTTGATAACCAACAAATCCAAACAACATTGTCCAATCCCATAGTTGACAGTACAATTTGTCTAAAAAGTAAATATATTTTTTAACAGAAAGAGTTGAAAGGGGTCAAAGTCAATATAACGATGATAAGGAAACGGGTATTGAATATTTCTCACCAATTGTTAGCAAAACAAATCTCATTTGTGCCCATAAGGTAAACAGGTAGTACAGTGAGAAAACGGTGAATTGCATCGCTAACCAAATCAAGGACGTGGCATAAAATTTCCCGAAACCGATACGAATTGGATGTAGTCCAAAGTTGATTCTTTTAAATAGAAATTACAAGATTCTATCCGAAATTTTAATTCATACAGGAACTTACTTTCCATCCGCTACAAAATCATGAACGAAAGTATTCAGGGCTAGTAAAATTAAAATAACCACGAATATGTGGTAGATTGTTTGCATATGTTTGTTTTCAAATAAATCAATTAACAACGAATTTCGCGGAATGAATTCTTTCGCCGGTAAACAATTTTTTGACAGCGACGATGGTTTACGTCTTCGATCTGTTTGATCTCGAAACAATTGTTTCATTTCATTATTTTGTACATCAAAATGTTTCACGTCATCCAATACCTTTTCGATCATTTCCGATAGTTTTCTGTCAACATCTTGAACGATTTTGGATTGGAATGTCTGGAAAAAAATGGGATACGTCAAATTTTGTGGTATTAAAGGATGATTCTTCTGATATAAATACATACTTCCATTCTTTCAAGAACCTTTTGTGCAGCACAATCTCGTAGAAGCTCTTCACTCGAATCATGATGACCTAAAATTTAATCCAACTCTATTACTGCATCTACTGACATCAGCACGGCCACAGAATTTTTTAAATATAAATTCTCTGAACTTAACTACAGCAGGCTTCAAATTAAGGACAGCGATAGATGTGTAATCGTAGAAGTATAACCAGCAGTAAAAGACGATAGAGAACCCGGTTGACCCGGGGACCAGAATGGTGGCAATTTGAACTAGGATCGAAGGAAATGGATGGGAAATAACATTTTAATATTTTTAATTTAATATTTAAGTTAAGTTTAAGTTCACATTAACAATTATTTTAAGTTTGGGTTCAGTTTTAGAATATAAGTAACAGTATTTTAAGCATGTAAAGTAACAGCTCTCTATGCTTACTGATTAATGATATATGGCACGCTGAAGACCTTAACGTTTCATTTCAATATACTTAGTATGTACATCATTGAAATTTTCCAAATGCAGGGGCGCCTTAAGAGCGCTAGGCCCGATTTGAATTTCGGGTCCCTGAACTAGTTATAAGCTATTTACGATAAAGCTATCACTCACTCTATGAAACCTCTATGAAATCCGGAACTTTTGTACAGAATCTCTGAGTTAATTTGAAAATCTGTAGAGAACCATTAAGTTTTGAATAAAATTTTATACGTTTTCAAATCTAATTTTTATCCGAATAACTATATTTCAATTAAATCTGAAATTTTCCTGCAAAAGCTCCACGAAAGCTTAAACTCTAAACGAAAGCTTACAGTTTCGACAAAATTTTATACGTTTTCAGATATTTTCTCTTTAATTTATGATAAGAAATTTCTACAATTTGGATTAATTTTTTATTTCAATATTGGCCGAGTTTCGAAAGATTTCAACAGACGATATCTGTCAAATTAATCGGTTAGATTAAGATTTAAATTACACCAAAAAGATAATGATATCTTACGAGTAGTTTAAGATTTATTTCACTCATATCTGTGGCAGCATTATAAAGTCAGGCATATTTAAGTTATTATATGTAGTTTTTAAAATTTTTTTTTACTTGTGCCCACATTTACAGCTTTTTTACGTCATTCTCTAAGACTTCTTTCTGTGGCGAATTTTTTCCTACCAATTTTTACCTCGTCTAATTTTTCCCGACTAATTCCGGATCAAAGTACCAAATTTTCCCGCATTTGACCAGAGGGGCCAATTGGAGCTGCCCCCCCCCCACCCCCCTCCCAAGACTTTGAATATATATTGAAATTTTCTCCCAAGAATTTCTTTTATCCCCCAAAAATTTCTTGAATTGGCGCCACTGATTTTGACTACTTTCGTTCTAAGCTTTCAGAAGTTTTCGATAACTCCTTTCATCTTTTCGGAATTTATCGCATTTTTTCTGAATCAGATCTGGACTTGTGTCAGACTTTTGAGTTGACTAATGTAAATTTTGACACAATTTTTTGACTTAAAGCCACATATTCGAATTTCCCGAACCGTTCGCGAGTTTTCCTTACATTTTCTTTCGGAATTAAATGTCAAAAATTGAGTCATTAATTTTCCCAATAGCATTTTAAAAATTTTTATCGAATTTTTCTGAAATATAATCTGACTATTCCGACTATTTTCTATTTTCTCTATAGACTTTTCTAACTGTTCAGAGACTTCCCGACCTTATCTCGACTTTTCATGAATTTACTCGACTCTATCGATTTTTGCTAATCTTCTAGACTTTTCTTATCCCGCCTTTTCTAAATTATTTGCCGACTTTTTAAGGACAGCAAATAATGGAGGAGTGATAAATTTCACATGAGTATTTCGATCCTCTTGGAGGATTTTTGGAACCTAAAAATTACCCTACAAATATTTATTGTTGCTGTATTTTTTTAATCAATTAATTGGTCCAGACTAAGGTTTCTCGTTTCCCTCCATTTTTTTATTTCTCGAGACTCACAAATCGAGACTCAAGACTCCCGCGAGTTACAAATCGGAAGTATTTTTCCTCTGACTTAAAAGACTAATAAAATATCCCAAATTATTTATATTTAAACTTTTAACAATTAATGAAGTTACAACACACTACACTTACCTCCGATTCGATTGGTTCGATTAAATTCAACACCCTCGTCCTTCATGTGATTTATACCATCTGTCATTGGTGCAAAGTGATCTTGACTCTCACCAATATATTTTTTTAAATATTTGCTTTTTAACAAATATTTCTAACGGTTCCCTAATGTCCTTCCAATGGTACAATTATTTTTAAATTGGTCACAATTAATTAAAAATTATTTGTTTCTTACATAATAAAATATTTATGATTGATATGTAGACCGAAAAAAAATAAATATTTCGATTTGTTGTTAAAAATTGTTTTCAAAACACCCAAAATAATATTTAAAAAAAAATACAACAACCAGTTCAGCTACCCTTTCGTGGACACAACAATATTCGACTGATAAGAAAACTGAAATGAAATGATTTAAATTAGATAATGTATGTGGAGCATACAAAATAAGTAGGGATTTTATTTCGGGATTTCCCAATTTTATTTCTATATTTTATTGCCACAGCAAGGTGGTGTATTGCCCCAAAATTATGAGAGAAGTGTCAAAACTGGTATTTTATGTACCCTACTTTTGGTTACCACCTCCTTCCGGATAATATGCCATACGGCATCGATATCTATTGATAGAAACTATGACATATGACATATTTTTGACACGTTACGACTGTGTTACCAGATAAACTCCAGTATTTCTCGCTTTTTCATTTGGAAATCAGTCAATCAATTTCTCCAGATCAAGTTGACAAGCTATTAATTTTTCGATTGATATAGTGGGCAAAGAGATAAGATGAAGTTTTGACCTGATGCTTATTAAATATATTCTCAATAATTTTAGTTTTGAAAAACTTCGTTCTGGTGTCGGTGTCGCCACCGGTAGAGTTAACAAATTACTGGGAATTTTTGTCTGACTTCAGACTATTCCAGAAAAATTTTCCCGCCCTTTTTCCGGTTTTTCTCAACATTTCCTACTCCTATCCGACATTGTCCGATAAATGAATAAAGTATAGAATATACTTTTTTAAAAAATAAACCCCCTTAATTTAGGAGGTCGATTACAGGATGTACAGTAAAAAAGTAGTACTTCCGGTAGCCAGGAAAAATACAAAATAATCTTAAAAATTCCTCATCCCTAACCATGGAACTAATTTTTTTTCCCCAATCCCCTACAACCAATTTTCTCCGTACTTAATCTGACAATATTGAGGAAAGCATGGACACCCATTTATTGGACACCCAGCTGGGTTCTTCAACAATTTAATTCTCTGAACCTTTTGTTTCTAGGTGCGAGTATAAATGATAAAGCTTTATGATTAAATAATTGCGGCGCACCACATTAAGTTAACAAAGACCCCATGAGCTTATAAATTAAGACAAAAGTAAAGTTAGTTTTAAATAAGATGTTGAGACAGATGGCCTGTAGGTATTGATTATTCTTCTTATAGTTTTTCTATGGTTAAAGATATCGTTACAAAGCCATAATGTGTAAAAGCCTAAAAGTGACATGAATTCATGGACAAATAAAAGCTTATGCAAGTAACTTCCCTGTACACAAACCTGTTGATTCCTCTGTAAGAACAGTCATGAATAAGCGATTGCCAAATAAATTTAAAAGCAGTGATGGATTGTTTCAATTTTAATTTCTATAAATTTTTCTAATATTTTCAACATTCTAAAATTAATTAAAACTAAGAAATGTTTAAAGTCTTAAATCCTCGAAATTAAATACTATCCATCCAGCCAT
This sequence comes from Symmerus nobilis, assembly GCA_027564815.1. NCBI lineage: Eukaryota > Metazoa > Arthropoda > Insecta > Diptera > Mycetophilidae > Symmerus > Symmerus nobilis. Next base: position 8,898 of record JANTOP010017450.1, on the reverse strand, counting down.
CCTACCACGGCACTTGTAGCTTCCAATTACCATTTTTCATAATACCGTGACACGACCACGATACTGGCACAAAATAATCCGTCCACGACTCACCCGATACCGGACAATTAATTCTCGCATAATATTCCATGCTGTACAGTGACATACATAATCCGGTACCAAGACATATCGATAACCACACCATACAATTACCAAACGCCTTACGGTCCCGATTACCGCCGACAAACGGATACAAAATGCTGGCTGTTTCAAACATAACGAACAGTACCGGGTAACAGAATCGAAACGCAACAGCCAATATAAATTCATGAACAATTGCCGATACGGTGAAAACGATAATAGCTGCTGCCATTTTATTTCCATGCAGCACACACTCATACACATCCTTAAAAATGTACGTGTACAACCAATCGTGGACGACGACATTCCATGTTCGATAGTAAACGTCAAATGATGTTGAATTCCACCAATCTTTGTAGAACATGCGATCGGCAAATCGTAACATTTCAGCGCTTGCATTCATCCAGGCGTGCAGTAGCAGGTAGAACCCGCATAGGAACATTAACATGCCGGGCATCATACAACCGAATATCGATAGAACTAACGTTTTCGGTTCAATGTTTGACTCACCGAATTTCACGAAGTACGGCATCACGAATCGTTCAAATATGAAGCTGACATAAATTATGACAACGATTACTTCACAATAATACCAAGCGACACGCTTCCAATTGATTATTTTTGTTCTAAAAAAATACAAATAAATGTAAATCTTTTCGAAAATTTCAAGGATTTGTTTTATTTTCAAGAAAACCTTGGATAATTGTCTCGATAAACTAAAGTCGGCGCAAATAAGAAGTAAACGTAAGTGGAAAATGGTGGTAGAGTAACGGATTGTTTTCCGTCTTCAACTTCCTCATGTTCTGATTTCATTTTGCCAGCCAATACTCGTGGTGTGTTGCTCCGAACAAACGCATGGCTTTTCATTAAAAATCGAACCTAAGAGAGGGAAAATTATTTGAGGTTAGATATTAGTGATTTGAATATTTTGCTAAAAGACGGACTAGACTTCTTAAAAGCTAATCCAACATACACAAAGCGACGTGTAAGAAAATATGTAATATAGGGCAACAGCACTAGGATAATTAGATCATCCTAAATTGTAGGTCAAGGGACTACATCCACTCCCCCCCCCCTCCAATATAGCCGAGAGTGACGTTTTCACCGATGAAGTGTACATGGTTGAGGGCTGATAACGCGCAGAAGGGTGCATCGTGGGCGATCGGATCTATGGAGTTTTAACACTTTGAAGGTTTGCCCTACATGATGGGTGATGAGGGGATGAGTTACCAAAGCACCATCTGGTAGTGGTGGAACAAACAACTTTTTCCGATCGCGAATTTCAAAAATTCTCAAAGGTCAGGTTTACTGCCCGACCACTATGCGATGTTCTACAAACTTGATGGTGCTGCCATGCAAGTGTTGTCGAATTTTTCCCCTTCAAATTTTCCAAATTTTTCAGAAAACTCAATTTTTCTCCCATAAGAAGGGGTCCAATCAAGAAATTCCCCGTCCTAAGGCACCCCGTGGGACTATGCTCGAGCTAATGGAGCTATTGCTTTTTGCTCCCTTTCCCCCTTTGACCTGTGAGCACCCAGAAAAAATGGTAGACACGCTGATGGTTGATATGCTGATGGTCAAAAATCAGTTTTCCTCTGTAAATAAATACTAAATGGGGTCTGACGTCATAGTGATGTATGGGGAAGTTGTTCGTATGGCCTATATGGAGTTGGGAAAAATACCGTCGCCTACCGATAGATGGTCGAACAATTTTTTTTTTGCCGATTATGTATGGTGAGTGGTACCTGGTAGCTGATGTCGAAGAAATATACAAAATTTTCCCTTTTGGTGGGTCCTAGGTGGGAGGCGTGGTGGTCAAAGTTGTTGCTCGGGTGCAGGGGAGGAGGGGGGTGGTAACAATTTTTTGATGGGAAATTATTGTTGGTGAAATGAACAATTTTTTTTTCCATCAAAAAATGGCAAAAAATGCCATCTCTTGCTGATGTTAACGAAAATTTTCCGAACATTTCCGAAGTGGTTTTTCAATACTAGCTCCTTTATTTACCGTATGATTGAAAAATGTCGTTCTGGAGGCCGATAGTACATGTAGAAAATACATCCGAAAAAATATAAGATAGGTGGCGCTGCGTACAAAAATCTCGAGTTTTGCTCAAAAGTTTAGTAAAATTGCGTCCGATATGAAAACGGTGTATGACAAAGTTATTTAGTTTGCAAAAGTGCATCCCACAAAAATATACAGTAGGTGGTGCTGATTGTCAAAAATTTAAATTTGTTAAAAATTTCGCTTGAGTTGCATCGGATCAAAAAGTAATGTACTAAAAAGTCGTTGCAAACAAGATTGCCCATCCAATGATATGCAACACGGTACGTAGTTTAGTTAACCCTTTGACGTCGACGGATGAAAATTTTTGTTCGGAAGGGAAAGTGTTAACCGCAAATATGCCCAAGTGATTGTAATTCGCATAGCAATCGATTGGCGTTGGAATTTTTTCGGTAGCTGTCTTCATAAAAAAGTTGATTTTTATATGCAAAAAAGGTGAAGGCAGCTCGGCAATTTGCGCGTCAATGGGACATTTTTGCCTTTGTTCGTCGATTGCAGAAAATTGTGTTCAGCGGCCAAGAAAGTATTGTTCTATGAAAGTTGCGTAGATAGTTGCTCTACAGGACAAAATTAGAAAACTTGAATAAAGTGAACCCTTTCAAGCCTTTTGGACTAAAAATAAGTTTGTCAGAAAACGCTTTCAGTAGAAAGGGGGAGGGGAAATTTGTAAGCCGTACATTTTTATTGGATAGAGAATTAAAATACCTATCGACTGATACTATATACATGGGGTGTGTTCATACATAAAAAAAATTTTAGAAATATAAAATAAAATTGTGAGATTTTTTTTTGGCCCCGATTTTTCAGTTCATTTTTCAATTATCTATACAAATATATGGGGCAATTAGTCCGAGCGAAGCGAGGGTAACCCCAACCAGTCCTAAATAATTTAAGAACGTTCTGCCAGACTAGACTAGACTCATTAGAGACTATCCTAAAGAATAAGTTGCTAATTGAAATAATATTTTCGAAAATTAATTATTAACGATAGTTTTCTAAATTTGACTACTTTCACCTACCATTTCCATTAAAATTATAAGCGATGATGCTTCCGGTAAATTATATTTCAATAAGAAATGGACGCTAAACACACATAACGCTACTTGATAACCAACAAATCCAAACAACATTGTCCAATCCCATAGTTGACAGTACAATTTGTCTAGAAAAATAAATAAATTTTTTATCAGAAAGAGTTGAAAGGAGTCAAAGTCAATATATTGATAAGGAAACGCGTTATTGAATATTTCTTACCAATTGTTTGCATAACACATCTTATTTGTGCCCATAACGTAAACAGATAGTACAGTGAGAAAACGGTGAATTGCATCGCTAACCAAATCAGGGTTGTGGCATACAATTCCCCGAAACCGGTACGAATTGGATGTAGTCCAAAGTTGATTCTTTTAGAATAGAAATTATAAGATTCTATCCGAAATTTTAATTCATACAGAAACTTACTTTCCATCCCCTACAAAATCATGAACGAAAGTATTCAGGGCTAGTAAAATTAAAATAACCACGAATATGTGGTAGATTGTTCGCATATGTTTTACTTCAAATAAATCAATTAACACCGAATTTCGGGGAATGAATTCTTTCGCCGGTAAACAATTTTTTGACAGCGAAGATGGTTTATGTCTTCGATCTGTTTGATCTCGAAATAATTGTTTCATTTCATTATTTTGTACGCCAAAACGTTTCACTTCATTCAATACCTTTTCGAACATTTCCGATAATTTTCTGTCAACATCCTGAACCATTTCGGATTGGAATGTCTGAAAATAAAATGGGAAACGTCAAACGTTATCGTTTTAAACGATAATTCTTCTGATACAATACATACTTCCATTCTTTCAACAATCCTTTGGACGGCATATTCTCGTAGAAACTCTTCACTTGAATCATGATGACCTGAAAATTTAATCAACTATAATTCAACTGTATTACTGCATCTACTGACATCAGTACTGATGATAGTTCTTACTGACAGTATTTTTCAAATATAAATTCACTGAACTCACCTAGAGCAGTTTTCAAATCAAGGACGTATCAAGGGACAATTCGAACTAGGATTGATGGGAATGGATGCAAGAGAACATTTCAATATTTTTAATTTAATATTTAAGTTAAGTTTAAGTTCAAATATGTTAGAAATAAACAATTATTTTACGTAGGGCTTCTGTTTAAGAATAAAAGTAACAGTATTTTAAGTAACTGATTAATGGTATATGATTAATGGTACGCTGGTCCTAAAGACTTCAGCTTCAGGAAAGCATAACCATCAAGGAAAAGTCATTAAAAGTGGAACATAGATGGAAAAAGTACTGCTCATTTTCGAATGAGTTTTTTAACAGACCAGGGATGCAGGGCCACATTAAATTAATCACGGGCGCTAGACTCGATTTGAATGTCCGGGCCCTCAACTATAACCTATTGACGATGAAGCTATCATTCACTCTATGAAACCTTAATATTTGACGATTAATTTTATTCATTTTCATTCCAATTTACTTTATTTTACATGAAATCCGGAACTTTTGTACAAAAGTTCTGAGTAAATTTGGAAATCGGTAGAGCAGCTTTAAGATTTGAATAAAATTTTAAACGTTTTCAAATTTAATTTCTATCCGAATAATTAAATTTTAGTCACGGTCGTAAACGTGGGGAAAACCCCACCGAATTTTTTTCTGTCTACGGCAAACTGTGTGCCTTACAAAAGTAGGTCCAGCCGGGGAGAGTATGGAATAACCTATCGTGCAAAACGCATATTTTCGGAAAGCTTTAGAGGGGGGGAGGGGTTCAAACCCCTCTGAACCCCTTCCTGGCTACGGCCTTGATTTTAGTTAAATCTGAAATGTATATGAAAGCTCTACAAAAGCTTTTATTGCTCAAAAGAAAGCTTCAGCTGTGAGATGTAATTTTATTCAAATTGTAACCTACTTTACATCCGAATAATTTGACTGCAACGAAACCCACAATGTTACAACAAAAGTTCCCCATAAACCTTAAAGTTGAGTGAGAGCTTAAAGTTTTGAATACAATTTTTATGTTTTCAAATCTTATTTTCTTCCGAATAACTATATTTCATTTAAATTTGAAATTTCCCTGAAATGGCTCCACAAAAGCTTAAAATTTCAGTGAACGCTTACAGTTTTGATTTTTGTTCAATTAAATCTGAAATTGCCGTACAAAAACTCCCCAGAAGCTTTAAAGCTCAAAGTATACTTTGTGTTTTGTACATAATTTTATCTAATATATTAAAACTTTTTTTTTATCTAAAGCATTTAACTGGAATGAAGCTTAAAATATTATGATAAAAGCTTCGAATAAACCTGAAAGCTCTGCGAGAGCTTTAAATTTAGAAAAAAATTTATACACTTTCAAATGTTATTTTTATCCGAATAATTAAACTTCAATTAAATCTGAAATTTACCTACAAAAGCTCCACAAAAGCTTAAAAGCTCAACATGTGCTTTATGTTTAGTACATATTTGTTTTTGCATTAACACTTATTTTCCATCCAAATTATTTAATTGGAATGGAACTGAAAATATTACGGAAAAAGCTCCGGGTAAATTTAAAAGCTCAGCGAAAGCTATAAGTTTTAAATAAAATTTTATACATTTTCAAATCTAATTTTAATCGGAATAACTATATTTCAATTAAAGCTGAATTTTTCCCTGTAAAAGCTCCAGAAGAGCTTAAAGTCTCAGCGAGAGCTCACAGTTTTGAACAAAATTTTATATCAAATTTTATTTTTATCCGAATAATTAAATTTAGATTAAATCTGAGTTTCTCCTGAATAAGCTCTACAAAAGCTTAAAAGCTCAATATGTGCTTTATGTTTGGCCATATATTTATTTGTAGTAATACTTATTTTCGATCCAAATTACTTACTTACGAAAGCTCGGTAAAAGCTTAAAAGCTCAATGAGATCTTTAAGTTTTCAAGGATACAATTTTAGACTATTGAAACCTACTTTCCACACAACTTAATTAAACTGTAACGAAACTCAGGATATTTCTACGACATGTTTTTTTGTTTGTGGTGGAATTTATATCTCGGAAAGTTTCGGTTATCATAATACGGGCCCCAGGAATTTAAGGGTCGTAGGCCGGAGCCTTAGCTGTTATATCGAAGACGACGAATTCATACAATGTTTTACTGGGCAGTTAAAATATGTATGGCTCGTCTCGACTTAGTATCATCACGTCGCAGAAATCGCGAAGAGCCTAAAAATCTGGAGAGATTTGGAGAAGGCCGTGAAATGTTATGGAAATAGGATTTAGGATGGGCTGAAGTAGGGCTACACTCACCTTCTAGCAATAATGAGATATAATTGAAATTTCATTGCCCTGTTCATACCCTGACGACTTAAAGGCGAACAAAAAATTAAATGTCCTCTAATTTCAATGATTTTCGGTATTAGTTTCTGAAGGGAGGGGTAGGGGGTTGAATCTGAAATATTAGTTCAATCATACTAAGTCCTTCAGACATTTTTTGTTTAATAGTAGGGAAGCCGACGATGCTAAATGTGGATTTTCTCGAGCGTCGTGGGGACCTATTGGATTTTGAAGATTAGATAGTAGAAAGAAAAAAGTTTATATGGTGCATACCGTTTCACCGGTGGGGGGAGCGTCTACAGGCCTTCAAAAATGCAGAAAAAAATCGATAGTTGGATTTACTCGAGCGCGTCAGATATTCAGAGGGGATGTTAATTAAGTGAACCCAAACAAATCTCCCATTTTCAAAAAGCCGCCACGACCTTGCATTACAGCCGAATCGTCAGTTTTTTGAATTGGAGCTTCGTTGGGGTTTACTTAACATCCCCTCTGAATATCTGACGCGCTCGAGTAAATCCCAAAAATGCCCGCTTGGACTCGCCTACTATAATTCATGATAAGTAATTTTGAAAATTTTGATTTCTGATTTCAGAAATGGCCGAGTGTCGATCGATTTCAATAGATGATATCGGCAAAATGGATCAGTAGATTCAAATTAAACTGACGTCACAAAGATAACGATATCTTTTCGAGTATTGTAAGATATATTTGGCTAATATCTGTGCCAGCACCATAAAGCTATGCCTTTTTAAGTTATTAGAGTTTTTAAAATTTTCTGATTACTTATCTCGAATTTTTCCCGGAGAATGCGACTGTTTGACGTCATTCTCCAAGACTTCTTTCTGTGGCGAACCTTTTCCTTTTTTTCCCGACTTTCGTCCTAAGCTTTTAGACGTTTTCGATGACACCTTGCAACTTTTGGCACACTTTTCTTTACTTAGAGCAACATATTCGAATATACCGAACAGTTCTCGTATTTTCGCCAGTTATCTTCTCATTTTCGGAATTTGATATCAAAAATTGAGTAATGAATTTTCCCAAAAAAATATTTTAACAACTTTTTTGAATTCTCTATAGACTTTTCTATCTGTTCAGAGACTTCCCGACCTTCTCTCGACTTTTCATGAATTTACTGTTCGAGTTTTTGATAATTTTCTACGCTTTTACCTGTCGTTATCCCGCCTTTTTCTAAATTATTTCCCGACTTTTTAAGAATAGCAAATAATGGAGGAGTGATAAGTTTCAAATAAGTATATCGATCATCTTGGAGGATTTTCGGAACCTCAAAATTACCCTACAAATATTTATTGTTGCTGTATTTTTTTAATCAATTAATTGGTCCAGACTAAGGTTTCTCGTTTCCCTCCATTTTTTTATTTCTCGAGACTCGCGGGATATCAAAATTACAAATAGCAAGTATTTTTCCTTTGACTTATAAAACTAATAAAATATCCCAAATTATTTATATTCAAATTTTTAACAATTAATGAAATTACAACACACTCGTATATACACTTACCTCCGATTCGATTGGTTCGATTAAATTCAACCCCCTCGCAGTTCATGTGATTTATACCATCTGTCATTGGTTCAAAATGATTTTGACCCCTTCCTTCTCTCACCATTTTATCTTTTTAATTTGCTAAATACCAAATATTTCTAACGGTTCTCTTATGTCGTTCCAACGGTACAATTATTTTTAAATTTGGTCACAATTAATTAAAAATTATTTGTTTCTTAAATAATAAAATATTTATGATTGATATGTAGACCGAGAAAAAAATAAATAATTCGATTTGTTGTTAAAAATTGTTATCAAAACACCCAAAATAATATTTTTAAAAATAATACAACTACCAGTTCAGCTACCCTTTCGTGGACACAACAAAATTCGACTGATAAGAAAGCTAGAATGAAATTATTTAAAATAGATAATGTGTGTGGAGTATACAAAACGAGTAGGGATTTTATTTCGGGATTTCCCGATTTTATTTCTATATTTTATTGCCACAATATATTGCGCTTTTATCTGTCATAATTTGTATATAATTGATGTGACATAAATGTGGTTTATATAAAAGTTGTAGGAAATTTAATTATATACAACTTTTGTAAATAATTTGTAAACTCTAAATCTAGCGGAAACGAGATATTCAAAAAAAAAACTAGATTTTGACCGCCATTTCCAAGATGGCGGCGCCGGTGGCGAGTTTCTGCGTTTACAAAATTTAGGGTTGCAAAAGGGCCCCAACATTAAAAAAATTTCCAAGTTCGAACTTTCCCCGACCTTTTCTTCCATCAGATATAATATGGGTACTGATGGGTAATTATTAATAAGAATACCACGGCTATATTTATATTGTATGGATA
>JANTOP010017449.1:0-29757 GCA_027564815.1 Symmerus nobilis | reverse complement strand
TGCAAATTTGCGCAAGGTATTTAATTCAAATTTGTTGACCAAATTTAATACCAATTTTGTTTAAATTTAAATTTAATTTAAATCTCGCATGAATTGAAATTTGGAATATTATTCTACAGTTATGGGGCAATTCTGAAATTCTTTTAAACGTCTTTTAAACGTAAAATGATAGAAAAAGTCCAGAAGAAAATCTGTAAGAAAAAAAGTTTGTCGGCTAAAAATCGGGAAAATTCAAAGGAAACGATAGAGAAGAGTCTGAATAAATTCCCAAGAAATTCGATTAAGATCAAAGAGACTGCAGAAAAATCTGAAAAGAAATCAGTCAGTCAGGCAAATCCACGTTCATGTCAAAAAAAAATTTAAGTCAAGTTGGGAAAATCGGGAAAAAAAATAAATAATTCAAGTAGAAATTCGAGGAAAATCTGAAAAAAGGAGAGAAGAGGAATGGCCAATTGACTGGATTCATGATTCATAATTATAATATATAACTGTAAGCTCTCTCTGAGCTTTTCATATTTCGCCGAGCTTTTGAAGGACAATTTCAATTTTGACTAAAATGTATTTAAACATATAGAAAATAGATTTAAAACATTATAATTCTTTATTTTAATTATGAGCTTTCTGTAAGTTTTAGAATCGTTAACAGAGCTTTTGCGAGAAAAAATGTTTAACTTCGTTAACATAAAATTAGTTTGTTGGTAAATAGATTTTAAAATGAAAAAAATTACATCTAAAATTTAAGCTTTCTATAAGCTTTTAAGTTTTCGATGCGCTTTTGAAGGAAAATTTTTAATTTGATGCGAATTTAAATAATAAGGTGGAAGATTCAAAATTACATCATAACCAATAACTTTTTGATAAAAATTTCGAATTTCTCAATCAAAATTCAAAAAAAAATAATAAAATAAAATAGGGGAGTCTACCCACCGACTTTCATTTATTTTGAACGGGATTTAATCTGGTAAGTAGAATCGGATCCAATCAGGAAGAAGGAATTTATTCTTTTGAAAGTCCTGAGTTGAAACTGTCAAATTTTTATTTTATATAAATTGTTTTAGTTTGTAAATCATTATTAAAATGAATAAAATTATATTATTTATTATTTTAAATTAATTGTTTTTAATTGTTTGGTGCAGATTTATTAAATATTGACCTGCCCTGCTTCCTAAATTTAATAGCTCCCTTAATCCTATTCTCCTATTATTACTCTTTCCTTTATTTATTTAAAGGAACGTTCCCGAAATTCTCTAAAATTTGGAAATTAATATTTAAATTGGCTATTAGTTTCTGAGATGAGAAATCTCGAAAATTTTATAAAAATCGAGAAAATTGCATCAATTTTGATAATTTCTTAACTCAAATTTTATGAAGATCAAAAATTAGATGAAAATCGGAAATATTTTGAAATATTTCAAAAATTTCATTCATTAAATGTTCCAAATGGTCCAAATTAAAAAAAAAAACCAAAAATTGAATGAAAATCGGCCCATTTTCTGAAAAACAAAAAAATTTCATCAAAATTCGAAATCAAATCCGGATAATTTTTTAAAAATTGGTAAACTTTTTGAAAATCGGAGAATTTTATGAAAATCGTAAAAGTTTCAGATCTTCTCCAAATTTACTAAATTTTCCGAATTTTGAATTTTTCTAATTTTATCAAAATCTGACAATTTCATCAAAATCAGATCATCGATCATCTTCAGAAGACATTTACATAACATCTGATACAGTGCCAAAATAAAATAAAAATAGCAGGATAAATCACAGTAAACTGTCTTATGGTCGTAATATGCTATAGATCAGAGGTGGGCAACCTATGGCCCGCGGGCCGCTTGCGGCCTAATCAAACCATTCAACTGGCCCGCGGCATCATCTGCCACTCGATTAATATTTTTGTAAAATGGCCAAAAGTTGTTTGTAATATTAAACATAAGAACCCACGAAACCTAAGAGCTATTTTCTCAATATCAGTAAAAGGTAAGTTTAAATAAAGAAAATTCAAGATTGAGTCAGTTATACATTTCTTATTTCCATTTATAAGTAAAAATTAGAATATAATTAGAAATTAAAAATGTGAAAAATGATCAACTATATATACGGGAAAGAAAATTCAGCCAAATTAGATAAACTTTACTTAATAAAATTTGGAGTTGAAAAATCTCTGGCGATTTACAAACAGATTAATAACTGGAAAATGATCAATTTAATTTTGCCGAGACTTCTCTCTGAATTTCTTAAATTTTCCGATAATTTTCTCCATAATTGGAATGTTTACCGAATCATTTTGATTTTTCCCGCATTTACGTTCCCTAATTATTCTTCGTTCAATTATTCCAAATTTTTAAATCGAATTTCAGAATTCCAAACCGTCTCGTTGCGTTTTTCTTTCTTTGATTTCGATTCTTCTAGGCTTTCTCCAACTATTTGGTTCCAACTTTTTGTCTCTTTTGTCATCACCATATTACAAGAATAACCATTTTTTAGTCATTTTCCGACTTGTTGTGGCCAAAATTGGAAGATATTGAGTTATGGATCACATTCGTACCGTTATGGCAGAAATATAGCATGAAATGAAAGCCTATAAACTTATCAAAAATTGATGTTAAGGGAATTTTGAGTTTTAAGATGGATTGGGGGTGACTGGAGGGATTCAAATTATTGATTAAAATAAATGAATTCTAAAAAAGTGGTTAATTTTTCAATTTCCTACAATTCTACGTCATTTTTCGGGATTATTACTCAAATGCGCAAATTTCTCTGATTTTTCTGGTCACCTCTGAACCCATATGGACCAGAAAAAAATCAGAAAATCCAGGAATTTGGATGAAAACCCGAAAAGTACCGATAATGAAGGGGAAAGTCATGAAAATGTTATCAATAACTCGTTTGAAGTTGATAAAAGTCAGTGAGGAGATACGAAAATGAGGAAAAGGTTGGGATAGTTGGTAATCAGCAAGAAAATGTCATATAAGGTGTGGAAAATTTTCGCAGAGATCCAAAGAAAAGCAGGAAAATATCCATGTTTTCTCGTGACTTCAATTTTCGATGAATTTGTAGAAGATATACAATTTTCAAGATATTTCTTGGTTTACCAAATAAATCTTTCAATTTCAAGGTTTTTCTCAATTTTTATAATTTTCAAAATTTCACATACCGAAAATTTCGTGAAATTTCTTTCATTCATCAAATTCAATTGAATGCCAAAATATCAATTTGCAAGAAACCCATATTTGCTTACAATTGTCATGAATTTGGGAACCATTTTGTAGATAAACTGAATTTCCCGGAAATTTTCTCCGAAATTTCAAAAATCTAAAAACGCAAAATTGTTCTTAAACAAACAATGAAGAAAGTAATTTCTCGTAATTTCTCATAATTCCAAAAAAATTAACCCCTAAATTTTGACGGGCGATTTGCGTTTTTTGAATTTCCATAAAATTTTTATATTTTCAAATAATTTCGATATAAATCGCTGTTCTTCAATTCTGATAAAATTACTTGATTTCAATAAGGATTTCATTTCTCTCGGAATTTCTCAGTAGTTTAACGTAGTACTCAGTAGTATACGTTTTTAATTTAAATATAAAATAGATACATTTTTCTGATAGGTTCCCGAGAAATTTCAATTACCAAAAAAATTTCATTAAAAAATCTAAAATTCTGATTATGGGAAATAGAACTCAATTTTTCAATTAATCTACCCTCTGATTTTATAGGGGTTCAACTAAAGGGAACGGTGACTTGAGAGAAACGTTAAGATAATAAATGATAGTTCTTTAACTTAGTGGTCACTCACCAAATTTTAACTCTACTAATTCATCCGGTTCCCATAATTCTATAGGTTTAATTATAATTTCCATAAGGAAGAAAGATGAATCGGGTCATGAATGGGCAGTAAATTTGAAAGGAAAAAACGATTTAAATCTAAATTTACCATAATATTTATTATAATAAAGTATTTAGGTTAAAAACATTAATATAAATTAATATTTTGAAATTTATTTATAATATTCCGGTATTTATATACGATTTTCCTCACTTTTCCGGTTACCATCCACATCCCATTTTATTTTACATGGTGAAAATGGTAGACAATTATGAGGTTACCGAAAAACGGAATAATATTTTTCCGGTGTCTGTATTTTAATTATTGTCTTCCCTTAAACCTCTAGATATCCATAATTTTGCGTTTTTCTCACCGAAGGACACAGATGTGTATCATACAACCCATTTAAATCCTTTTTATGTGCCCTCATATATATAATATAGTTTTTAATCCTTATAAACACATCGTCTTCATTTTCATTCCGCATATACATATAATAAATCTATAAATATTTTGACTAGTTTCTAGCGTTCTAGCGTTCTAGCGTATATACGAACGACAGTGTATTTTTAATCCGTTATTTTATATCTATAATGGAGAACCGTGTTATGATGTTCCGTATGCCAATTGGATGGGGTAAAAGAGGAGTTTTGATATTCGGCGGGTTAAAAGCGAATTTACCTTCAAGCGAATGGGTATAAAACGGTTCGAAATAGAGTGGGCCGTATTTCATAAACCCATAACAATATGATTTAAAATTTATATAATAATACGAACCAACAACACACATTATTATTTTTAAGAAGAAAATTCATGAAATTTCCTTCGTATATAATTTTCCTTCAATTTATGGTTTGTTACTTATAATCATATAATATACACATCGATTGGGGTTGTTTCAATTCTAATCAAATCCAATTTATCGGTTGTTAAACGGATTCTAATCGGAGATCTGACAACCCTAATGTCCCATTTATCGTGTACGGAATTATGAATGTAAGAATCAATATGAGGTATAAGGTGTTTCGTTTTTATCAGCCCCGAAAATTAAATTCACGTGTAATTATTTCACGGGGACTTTCTATTGGATTAATTACACGTCAATCTTTGAAATACTTGAGTTATTGATATTTTTAATCTATACACCCTGTCAAGATATACACGTCATTGGGACTCTAATCCAAAAGTTTTACCATTTCTTAGTATATATACTAAAATTAAGTCGCATGATTAACAATTATGTGTATAAAATATGGTATATACCGAACCAAACCCCCCCAATATCCATAATTTAAATTGTGTGTGAATTTTCTATGAATTATATAATATTTCCTGTTTTAATGACATTTATTAATTTTCTGTAATTGTTTTCTTTTGTTTTCCACCCCCCTCCCACCCAATTTTCCTCAAAACCGCTTTTCCGATGTCAATCAAAATTTAGAGAAATGAAATAGAAAATGTCCCGAAAAATTATTGTATTTTAATTGGATATTCTCCAATGATTGTTATGTTGATTTTAATTTGAACAAAATATTTGAAAGAAAATTATTTTTCATAAATTATTGATGACTGGGAAAATGTATTTTCTATTTTTGGATAATTTGTTGCGACTTTATATGTGGATTTGATTTCTGTATAATTATGGATTATAATCCCCCAATAATTGATTTCTACCAGATGATGCTGGTTGATAACTTATCCATGTTATATTTAAATTAAAAATTTGAGTGGCTTATTTTTGGAGTTATTTTAATTTAATTCGCGAAGAAATGCAGGTCAGATATTGTATTCAATATCTAGAGCGATTTCGAATGAGTCAATCCATCCTGGCTATCATTTGGTTAACTTACCTTTCCAAAAAAAACATATGCGCTGAAATGAAACTTCTTAACTGGACAATTTAATTACATTCGTGTTTCGTTTTTGGGTCGAAATGGATTTTGGTAAGAAAAAAATTCTGGGTCACCTTCTAAGAAATTTTTTTGTTCAAATGGGTTTTGGGTCACCCTGTAAGAAAAAAATGTATGGGTCATCCTGTAAGAGATAAAAAAATTTGGGTCACGCTTTAAGAAAACAAATTTTGGGTCACCCTGTGAAAAACAAAATTTTAGGTCACCCAGTAAGAGAATAAAATTTTTGAGAAAACAAATTGTATGGGTAACCCTGTAAGAAATAAAATTTTGGGTCACCCTGTAGGCGAATAACATTTTTGTAAACAAATTTTTGGGGTGACCCTGTAAGAAATAAAATGTTGGGACACCCTGTAATAGAAAAAAAAATTGAGCAAATAAAATTTTGGGTCACCCTGTAAGAGAATAAAATTTTTGAGGAAAAAATGTTTTGGGCAACCCTGTAAGACAAAAATTTTGGGTTACCCTGTAAAAGAAAAAAATATCGAGTAAAAAATTTTTGGGTCACCCTGTAAAAGAATGACTTTTTTCGGGTCCCCCTGTAACAGAAAAAAATGTTGTCTTCAGTATTTGGCGTCTACACACTGCCCTGCATTTCCAACTTCAATTTAACTGGTTTTGACGTCTGGATATGTCTGACCTCAGTATTTATTTTCGGTATGGATATATTTCGAAACGACTGGCAAGCCAAATGCTGAATTCAGTATTTGGCGTCTCCGCACTGCAGTGACATTTATTTTCGGTATATAAATAATTCTAAACGCTGGCAAGCCAAACGTCCGACCAACTTCCGTTACATCAATATTTGGTTTACCCTCCGCAAAGAAGTTTCACTTCAAAAATTACCTTAAAATCAGAGCCAGGAACATTTCTCAGAAAACCAACAACAAAAACATCTATCCGTCCTAAGAGAATATTTCCTCAACCAAGAATTGTTCGATTGAGTTTGAGTAGAATTCCTATATTGAAAGTCCTCATCCACGTTTTTTGGCAAAAATTGAAATTGTTGAAGAACGATATAATAATATCTGTGTCTCCAAGCATTAACCGATTAAGTCGACTTAAGACGAAATTGAGTTATGAGCACCATCGTATTCTACATGTACGATTGCGTATACCCACAAAAATTCTTATCCGAATTCTTTAATTTGACCGAAATATAGCTATTTGAAGAAATGCATAACCGCGTAAGTTCATGTATTTGAATAAATTTATAGAACTTTAAATTGCTCTCCTGAAAAATTGCAAAAAACGACTTAAGCGGTTAATGCTTGGAGCCACAGATATGTATTTGGATCGAATTGTAGATTCTTAAAGACTATCTGGGTTAAATTTCAGGATTCTAACTACGAAACAAGGAAGTTCCTAGTAGTTTTAGTAGTCCGGGTCCATGAAGACCCGGCCAACTACAAATAAAAATGATTTTTTTACAGTAATCATGAGCAAAGGCATGCCTGACTTATTTTCAATCATTATGGTTCTATCTTAGGTATACCTGTGCAAAATTTCAGGCTGCTAGATGAATTTTTCAAAAATGGGTAAAAAAAGAACGTCCTTTTTCTACCAAAAATCAAAAATTCGAGTAAATGGCATTTTATCAATAAAAATTTTTAAAAATTCTTGTTTTCATTGTCAATTCAATTCTTCAGTTAATTTTCTTGCTCTTTTTTGATAAAAATTTCTTAAAAAATCGCTAAACTTAAGAAGTAATTTCAGTATTTTGGATAAAAAATTCGTCTAGGCTGGTTACGAGCTTTTAAAAATTGATAGATAATTTCTTGGGACTTTTTTTACAAAATTTTTTCCTTAATACTCAATATGAGGTAAACTAGAAACTAATTTGGCGATTTAGACAGGAAACCGGAAGTTATGAGCATTTTAAAAATCATTAATTTTAGTCCTCTTTTTGGATCAGAATTTTTAATTCATTTCGAATTGAAATGAGCCCCCTATCTACCACCATTCAAGGATCATTCAAAAATCTTTGACATAGTTAGAAGATAAATTAAATTAATTGGATGAAATTGTGGTTTCAAAAGAAGTAACATTGAATTTTAATTAAAAGCTTCCGGTAAGCTTTTTTTCAAGCTTTTATCAGAGAATTTGAAATTTCGATGAAGGGAAGTCAATCGGATCGAGAACAGACTTTAAAATGTACAAAATTATATTTTAATGAAAAGCTTTCGACAACCTTTGTAGATTTTATCCCGTTTTTTTTTTTATAATTTATAAATTTTGTTTCAAATTAATAAATTCGTAGAACAACACGAGTTCACAATACGTATAAAATTATTTCGGAAGCTTAAAACTTTCTATTAGCTTTTAATTCCTCGCAGAACTTTTTTACGAAATTTCAATTTTCATTAATCAGATAGAAAAAAGATTTCAAAATGAAAAACATTTAATTATAATTCAAAGCTTTCGGTAAGCTTTGACGGTTTTTTCCTAAAAAAAATGGTAATTTTTGTTCAAAATAAATTAAATGGATGAAAAAAAGGCTACAATACGTATAAATTTATAACAGAAACTAAAAGCTTTTATTAAGCTTTTAATTTCTCGCAGAGCTTTTTTACGAAAATTTCATATTACATTAATCGGATCGAAAGTAGATTTTAAAATATATAAAATTGAATATTAATTAAAAGCTTCCGGTCAGCTTTAATGATATTTTATACAATAACCAAACCAAGCCCACGCGGAAGATTTTTGGTCATTGCGTTTTACCAGGAATATGATTATCATGTCAAAAAGAAATTCGATTTTAGGCACTGGGTCACTATGTCTGATATATGCCTATGTCTGTGATATGCTGCGAGAAACCTAATACAGTGTGGCGGACATTAAGGAAGAAATATAAGAGAGATCAGACAAAGTCCAAAAATATCTAGAATGACGAGCAGAGAAAAGAAAGAATTTGCGAAAAAATTTGAGAAGCTAAATGCTGGGAATATTGGGCTAAATAATTGTAAAAATTGCATAAAGTCCAAAAAGACGGAAAAAAATTTCGAAAACCAATAATTTTTAACTAACGTCCCATATCAAACAACACCTAATTTCGGGGGGTTGATTTTTTTCAAATTTCCAAAAATTCCTTTTTTTATTATTTATCAGAGAATAATTCTACGTAAATAAATTTCCCTAGTCCGGAAGAAAATTTTTGGGAAAATCTATTTTCCTTGAAAACGGTCCTAAAATATATGCGAAATTACATTGATTTTTATAAAGAAATTTTCATGAGTCGGGATAGCACTTAGAAATTAGTAGATTAATTTTAAACGTCAATTTCAACTTGATAGTTAACCCCTTAAGGTTTATATGTCGTTATTTCTAATAGATCATCCCAAATATGAATCCGAAATGAAATTCTGAAATTTAAAATTTAACAAAGGGAATTATAGATAATTTTCGGGAATGCGACATTTTCAAATCATCACTCCACATAGTCACCCATCAAAATTCAGGGGTTGCTTCTAAAAAAAAATTCGAGAAATTTGTTTTGTTCGTTATTAATTTTAGAACAATTCTGTGCTATTAATTTTGCCGGGAAAAATTTATTTTTCTAATTGGATGGTTTTCCTAATGGATGCCTTCGTTTTAATATGAATATAAATTTGTAAAATTTTTCGCAAGGCGTTCTACCTGTTAAATTTCAAAACGGTTGATTTTTTGAAAAATTCTTCTTAATAAAATCTTCTCCCCAATAACTTGCAAATAATTCGGCATCATTAGATTAGAAAATTTCGCATAATAATTTTTCTCAGAACCTCTTAGGAAAAGTTTGACCAAAAATCGAGGAAATTTATCTTTTTACAAGCCGATTTTTAAAGGAGCGAAGTGGAGAGCGAACTCCCTAACTTTAAAGTATTGCCGGATCACCCACATTATGCTCTATTGATAAACGAGATTATGAGTTAAAAAAACCTTAAAGGAGAAATTTGAATGTCGGACATCGTGAAGTTCGATCGGAATTTCGAGATGATTTTCTTCGGATAAAAAAAAATGTAATGATGCAGAATGGTTGTAAAATAGTTAGAAAAAAATACTTTAAATATCAAAACTGAACTTTTGTGGCAAAAGCTCTGAACAAACTTAAAAGCTCGCAAAAATCTTAAATTTTCGATCCAAATTTTTTACGTTTAAAAACCTATTTACTATCCAGATAACGGTTCATTAACGAAATTTTGAATTTCCCTAAATGAAACTTCAAAACCTTCGAAAGCTCATCGAAAGCTTAAAATTCAAAATTTATTTGTATTTAATTTTAGCTTATAGATATGAAGTTTTGAACATAATTTCATACGTTTTGAAATGATAAACGTTGGCAAATTCATTAATATACGAGAAATAGTCGAGAATAAGTCGGAAAAGTCAGATAGAGTCAGGAAAAAATTGAAAATATGGAAATATATCAGATTTTCATCATCAAAGTTTTTAAAATAAAAATCCATTCAAATTCAGCAATTTTTAATTATTCAATTTTCTACAAAACGATTGCCAATGAATCAAATGAATTTTCCCTTCCTTTCCACCCGCCGAAATGCCCCCCGGAAAATCTCTGAGAGATGGAAAATCCGTTTTTTGTTAATTTTATTTATTATAAACGTAATGATTGATGTTTTATTTTCATTAATATTTTGCCTACCATCGTTTTCATATCCCGTTGCTATATTTAATTTTAAATGAGCAATGGATATCTCTTTGTGCCCCATTATCACCATCAGATTGTCCCACCTCAGTCCTTCCTCCTGGTTTACTACCTTTTTTTTTTGTTTGCCTGTTTGGAATCCTGCTGTGAATTAAGAGTTCACCAGGTAGAAGTTAATGGATTTTTCGATGGTGGCTGGGTTATTTGAAATCACAGACAAGAAAAATCTCTTTTGAATAACTGTTGTTTATTATTTATTTTATTTTATTTATTTTTTTTTTATGTATACTCATCTTCCTCCACAGGGTCATCCTCCTTTCAACCGAATCCATTAGTATTTAAAAGATGTACTCTGGGGGTTGTTTTTTCTTCATTTTTTTCCATTCAATTCTAACGAAAATAAAACTTGTATATTTTTAAATATACAGAAAAACATCTAATACTACCCCAAGCTGTTTATTAATAAAGGAGAGGAATCCTGTCAACGGATTTACGAAACGAACACATTAATATATAATGCAATTATCATTATTACCCATGTTCCAGAGGGAAAACCTTCTATTGGGATTGGGAAAAACAACCGGTTAATGGTTCCATTTTTTAAAGGATCTTTTAACTGTTAATAATTCATTTGAAACTCAAACGATAAGCTGAAAGCTCTTTAAATCAAGACAGCATGTAATAGATTCAATAATGGTCTGATATATACTTACCTATAATACCATCCGCACTGAAAGGATTAACTGATTTATCCTTTCACAGGTTATATTTGAAAAAATGATCAGAAGGAAAGGAAAAAATCGGGGAAAATATAGATGGAAATTAACAACTGGAAAGAATTTTCTAACTTTAACTTATTATTGGCTTTTCTTCTATTTTTTTAATAATGAAAGGAAATTTGTTTTAATAAAATGGCATGTAAAAAGCCATTTCCGTAAAAAAGATTTTGATGGTCCAAATCCGAAAATTACTAAATTTATAAAAAATCATTCAACTTTGCTGTAGCTTTTTTTCTGAATACTTGATGAAGTAGACTAAAAATTGACAATCTTCAGTTAATTTACTTGCCCTTTTTTCGATCAAAGTTTTAAATGGAATTTTTTTTTAATAAAAATTCGGTCGATATTCAGTTAAAAGTTTTTTCCTCACTACTTAATTAGCAAAACTAAAAACTGATTTCAGAATTTTGGAAAAAAAAAATTCTCTGAGCGAGTTAGGAGCTTTTAAAAATTCTTGATTTCCTTTAACAATCTTTAATTTTCTAGCTCTTTTTGATTAAAAATGAAAATTATGGAATTCGGATTTTTTTTTAAACAAAAATCGTTCAATTTGATTGAGAGTTTTTTTCTGAATACTCGATGAGGTAATCTAATTTCTAATTTCAGGCATTTGGAAAAAAAACATTTTTTTGAGTCAGTTATGAGCTTATGAAAATCGATTATGGATTTTCTAATATCGATGTCCTTGTCATTATTTTAAAGAAAAATCGAAATATTGCCGGATGCTAGATCGACTTTTAAGTAGAAATCACTTCTACATCGTTTTTATTTCTAAAGATTATCCAGAAAAAATCATTTAATATTTTTAAATTTACGTCAAAGTTACATTATTGGCACACTATTGGCCATTTTTCTATCCGATAAAATTTATTAGCGGTGAATTCCTTGGGAATCTTGCACAATATAGATTTTTCACTTCCTGGACGCTATAAATTCAGAGCCGGGGTGTCTAGGGACCAGTTATTGTGCTAGACGGTCAATATAGCCACTTTTTTATCCAGATTTCAGCTCCTGGACCAGAAATTCAGGTTCAGAAATTCCTATTATTATAGAAATATTTTTTTAAGCAAGGGAATTTAATGTTTGTGATGATTACCTATCGTTTAAGACCAACTCGAGAAGATTTGGGCGTGTTTTTATTGAAATAAATAATTTAAAGCAATTTGGTGGGATGTGTCCCATCATTCTTCTGGTCGAACTTTTATAGGCTACCCTTAACCCAGGAAAGGTCGATTTTTTCCAAAAATTTCTTCCATTAATTTGTTAACTAATAATTAGTAACAATTCGGTAAAATTAGATTTTACGATTCCCGAACAAAATTTTCCACTATATCGAATTTTCATCGGGACCGTTAGGAAAATTATAAAATAAGATTGATTCGATTAAATGTCAGAATTCTATTCTAGATCCTTTGAGAATATTTATACCAAATTTCAGAGTTCTAGCTGCAGAAAATATAGAGTTATGACATTGATTTTGAAATAATGAATATTTTATTTCGTCAATTTTGCAAATCATATGTGCCTTTGGTCCTAGAATTTTTTTTTTCAAAAATTTCTTAAGAAAAGTGTAAGAAACTATTTAAGGATCGTATACTAGATCGTATCCTTTGAAAATGTTTGCACCAAATTTGAGAGTTCTATCTGCAGAAAATATGAAGTTATGACATTGATTTTTAAATAATGAATATTTTAATTGATCAATTTTGCAAATCATATGCGCCTTTAGTCCTAGAATGTTTTATTTCAAAATTTCTTAATGAAAAAGTAAGAAACTATTTAAGGATCGTATTCTAGATCCTTTGAGAATATTTATACCAAATTTCAAAGTTCTAGCTGCAGAAAATATGGAGTAATGACCTAAATTGATAAATCGAATAACGATTAGATTCCAAATTATATAAAATGACAATTCAATTTTATGCTTTCAATGAGCTTACGGGATTTTCTTTTCTAATTTGAAATTAGAGCTTTCGTTGCGCTTTTAATAGTTTGGATAGGCTTTCTGCGAAAATTGCATTATGCATTTAAATTTAATGAATCGGATAATAATTCGATTCCAAATTAAATAAAATGACATTTTAATTTTAAGCTTTCAAGCTTTTTGAAGCTTTTTATGGTAAAATTTTTATTTTCGTTAAAAGATCGTCATTTCCATAGAAAATATATTTTCAAACGTAAAAAATTAAGTTCGAAACTTGAAGCTTATTTTTAGCTTACAATGGGCTGAAAAAGCTTTTAGCCCACAATTTCTCTATTTATCTAAATTTAATGAATCGAGTAAAAATTGGATTCAAAATTATATAAAATGACATTTTAATTTTAAGCTTTCATGAGCTTTCGGGATTTTTTAAGCTTTATTTTAAGAATATTTAAAATGTTGTTAAAGGATCGTTATCGGGATGGAAAATACATTTTTAAATGTAAAAAATTAAGTTCGAAAGTTAAAGCTTTCGTTGCGCTTTTAATAGTTCCGATAAGCTTAATGCGACAATTCCATATTTCATTAAAATTTAAGAAATCGGATAAAAATGCAATTCCAAATTATAGAAAATAACATTTTAATTTTAAGCTTTCAACGAGCTTTCGAGATTTTTAAAGCTTTTTTGGGGAAAATTTGAAATTTCAATAAAGGATCTTCTTTCGGATAGAAAAACGATTTTAAAACGTGAAAAACAAGGTTTGGAAAATAAAGCTTTCTGGGAGCTTTTAAGTTCTTGCAAAGCTTTTGTACGGAAAGCTTAGTTTTGATATTTTTATATTTTTCCTTAACTAATTTATAAACTTCCTGCATCATTACATTTTCTTGAATCCGAAGAAAATGATCGGGAAATTCGGATCAAATGTCGCGATGTCCGATATTCAAATTTTTCGGTGCAAGCTTTTACGAATTATTGATTTTTCTTAGATAAATTTCCACTAATCTGAAATATTTAAATTTTATATTTTTACCTAACTGTCAAAGCAGCCTTCTGTATTTTTTTCTGGCCGAAGAAAATATTCTCCACACCTTATGGAGTTGTTGATCGCACGCCATTGTAGGAAATCACAGCCTCACGGCGATTAAAACATAATTTATTTATCATCGATATCCATCATCTAGCTAGATTACAAAAATAGAAATCGTTTTCTTTGGACCTTAAAAGAAAAACATGGAAAGCCCTCCGATTTTCATATTCTGAATATGATCTTAGAGAATAATTTCTATTATGGCGATTTTTGATTTCGGTTTTGACGGCGATTTTTCTAGATGGATGGCTAGAAAATTTCAAATTTAATTTTCTTTTCGACAGTTTAAAAAAAAACTAAATCGACGTATTATGCTTGAAATCGTCTCATGGAAATTATTATATTTAAATATCCCCAAAAATAGTTAATTTAAGTAAAGAAATTCAGAGAAATTGTCTATTTTTGAATTACTAAATATTATAGTCACCGTACTCGATTCACATCAATTTTGTATCGATTATATCGGAAGTATATTTCCAATATTAATATTATTTTTATTAAAATAGACAAATACTTGACAATATGTAATATTTCTTACGATAATATTAATTAATTTTTATTATATTAAAACTATTGCAATAATTGTTCCACAAACCTTTACTTTATACTTTCCTAGACCTTGTAATAGGGCCCAATTATTCGATTGTAAACTTTCAGAAAGTTATCGATCAAAATGCCATATTTACCAATCTACAATCATGTCCAATGAATAAATTAAAATAAAAAAAATTCTATAAATATTTTAAGAAATTAATTAATTAAATTAAATTGTAAAGTCAAAGTAAAGTCAAAATATTTATTATAAAATTACCTCGAATTAGCATAATTCGATTTTTACTTGCAAATTTCATCCGTATAAATTAATATTAAAAGAATTAAGTAAAAAGGTTATTGACATTTTGTAATAAACTTTTAATCAGATTAATTTTTATTAAATTAAATGATCAATTAATAAAAATATTTCTTTCCGATATTCGAAGTCGTGGGTTGTGATGTGATCATTTAAATTCACAACGAACAAAAAAAAAAATAAATATAATAAATATTTTTTCTCTTAATAATTTAACAATTTAATTGAAAGTTGATTATTAAATAATAATAATTTTTTTTTTATATAAAATGATGAATGTGAACTTGAAGCTTGATCTTGAATATTTATAATAATGGTTCAACTTGTTTCGGAAGTGGGATCAAACCGGAGAATCGATTCGAGAAAATTAAATAATTCTTACAATCGAATAAGAAATCTTTTAAACATGCAATTTTGTAATGATTAGATTTTTATTTTAAATATAAAAATATTCATAATTATTTATTATTTATTTTATCTCTCGAATGCATAATGGAATATGATCATGATCATATTTTAATTCAAGTTCACTATTACGATGACTTTTTATTTGATTGATCAATCTTATAAGGGAAATTGATTTTTATTTATTAATTTAATTAATTATTAATTAAATTAATGAATCTATGTTGAGAGATAGATTAATTATCATTTTAATCGAAAATTATTAATTAACGATTTACAAAACCATTTTTAATTTATTACCGGAAATGCATATTTCCCAACATTGTAAATAATATGAATGGAAATGCGTGTTTCGGAAATGCAATTTAAATCATTAAAATTAATTAAATGTCTATAAATGTCAATACATTTAATTTATCTGATCAATTTTAATAAAGGATTTTCTACCGATTTATTTAATACTCGTAAATTATACATTACAAAAATTATTAATTAAACTAAATGTAAATATCGTTTTTAAATCAATGACAAATTTTAATTAGTTAAATTGAAAAGTTAACAATTTTATTTAGTAATTAAAGAATTTAAAAAAAAAAAATATTTAACATAAATTGAAACATATAAATCTACATTTAAATCGAAACCTTAGGTCACGTCCTAAATGTAATTTAATAATTAAATTGTCTTTTGAACGGAGTTGGGCAACGAGAGAAAATAATTATAAATAAAAAAATCCCTAAAGTAGAATATCTGATTTTTAATTAATTAAATGAATTAATCTATGATAAATTCATTCCTGGAATTAGATTTCCCTGCGAATAAAAAAAATCGACTAATCGATGTAAATATTGAGAAAAGTCAAGAAAAGTCTAGAAAAGTTAAGAACAGTTCAGAAATGTTCAAGAAATATTGGGAAAAATTAGGAAATGTAGAGGAAAAAAAGGGGTTAAGTCGAAAAAGTATGACAATGGAATAGTCGGAAGGATTTCTATTTATCCATGACATTTTCCGACTTTTTTAAACTTTTAATCGACGTCGAATGACTTATCTTAATTTTTCCTTTATTTCCCGACGTGTTTCAACTTCAAAGTCACAACTAACATTTTCCCATTATTATTCCCAAATATTTCCTGTGGTCGCTTAACCATATTCTGATTTTTACCTACTCTCTGGACTTTTCTAGACTTCCAAGATTTTTTTCTTACTGTTCAAGAGTTTTTTCGATTATTTATGAATATATCAGACTTTCTTTAAGTCCTAAATTAACAATTCCTTGAAAATTAGAGGACAAAGTAGTTCCTCTAAAAATATCATCAAGAAAAACAGAAAATAAGGGAGGGAAATCAGAGCTGCTAAAAAATTCCATCGTAAATAAAATCTTGAATCTGAAAATCTTGAATAAAAAAATCAAAATTAGAAAAAAAAATCCCTGAAATTTGATAGAAAAAGATGGAGAAATTTTATCTACATCCGAGATATTCCTGCAGATTATCAAAACTGGAAAAATTGTTCGAAATCGGTAAATTTTCTTAAAAATCGGGAAATTATTTAAAATCGAAAAATTTGAACTATTCGATTTTAAAAAATTTGTCTATTTAATTAATTAAAAAATTAAATTTTCCAAATTTGATTGAAATTTCGCGATTTCCATATAGTTTTCTCGTTTGGATGATATTTTCCAATTTTAATTATGAATTTTTCCGGGAAAATTGTGAGAGAGAAAATCGTAGATAATTCCGAAATGTCTTTTTTCTTCCAAAAATGAAGTGACAGGAAGGGGTCGTTAAGCAGCAGGGAATAATCAACAAAAGTCAGGGAAACTATAGGGAAAATTCGAAGATAGCTTCAAGATATCAAAAATTGGCAGAATAACTCATGAATACTTCAGAATTTTGTACAAAAATTAGGTAATGTTGGGATGATATTGTACCAGCTCGAGACAAATAAAGGAAAAAAACAAGTCTGGTAAAGCCAGTAAGAAAAAATCTGAAAAGTGGGCGTACAGTTTAAGTCGAGAAAAGTCGGTATGTAATTTGAAAAATCATAAGAAGTCTGTAAAAAGGCGCATAAAGTCAGGAAAACGGTTACAATTTCACGTCTTAATTTATTCGTTTTCCAACTTTCCGAACTTTCTATCGATTTACCCTACGTTTTCGATAATCTCCCAGCTTTTATCTAGCCAGACATTTTCTTTCCACGATTTTTTCCTGACTTTTCTAATTTTATAAATACTTTATTGCATTTTCTGTATATTTTTTCCCGATTATCCAACTTTTCTCGACTTTTTCCCATCTGTTCCCTACCTTTTCTCTACCAAATCTCAACTACTAACGACTTTGCCCAATATTTCTGACTTGTCTCTAGTTTTCCCGAATTTTTCCCCCTTCATGTTCACTTTTCTGGAAATGAATGGATTTTCTTGGAATTTTCTGAACTTTTTCTTAATTTTTCCTGAATTTTTCAAATTTACACGACTTTTCTTAAACTTTATGAAATCGTTCGATTTTTAATTAATTTTTTCAAATTATCCTGTTTTTCAGAAATATCCGTACCGACTTTCCGGAAAAAAAATTGGGAAAATTCGAAAAGTTGATAAATATTTAAATAATAAGTTCGAAAAATTAAAGGGAGGACCTCTCCATCTATTTTTGGATCATTCGGATCTTCTCCTGACTTATCTTGATTTCTAGAATTTTTGTAGGATTATTTAAGACCAGAGTTTCATGATCGCTGCAATCCAAAAGATAACCCCCGTTTAATGGCCACATTGTTCATCATCAGCTCGTCGCTTGTCTTCCTTGGATCGACCGTAAGCTGCTGTATTCGATGGATGTGTCGCACTCCTGTCGATTCAATGAGATTTTTGATCGAAGGGAATTTCTCGATTGGGTTCTGCGGACGGCCGTTCCAGGACGATAGAAATAATAAAATGGCATTGCAGGAACAGGCAAAAAGGGAAAGGGGTTTTGTTCTTAAATAAAATGTTAATTGATTTTTGAAAAATTTTTAGTTTTTTATTTTGTTAGAATTTTGACATTTTATTTATGAAATAAAAATTTGTACAATTTCTGGTAGCTAAGAATTTTGTTTTTGGAAATTAAATAAAACGTATCCGCTCATTACTGTATTTTAAACAATTCAAATGGCTCCCAGAATCTGGATCTTGCATTACTGCATTACATTACCTGATTTGCTCAAGTTTTCGTTTCTCCATTTCCAAACTTTCCCCAACTTTTTTAAATAAAAATTTTGTGAAGAAAATTGTGCCTAATTTAGCTGAAATTATTTTCCCGGATAGCCGATGAGCTAAATGATCAGACTAATTTCAGGGCTTCGAGATAAAAAAAATGATTCGGCCGAATTACGAGCTTTTAATGGAAAATTAAATAATTTCCGATTCGTAAGGTCAATTTTTCAATTGAAAATTTGGTTAAGAAAAAATTTGCCCAACTTGGTTGAATTTATTTTTCCCGGAGAACCGATGAGCTAAATGATCAGAATAATTTCAGGGTTTTGAAAAAAAAATTATTTGACCGAATTAGAAGCTATCTTTAGTAAAATTGATTAATTTCCGATACATCTCTTTGATCAATTTTGAAATTAAAAATTTTGTTAAGAAAAGTTGGCCCAATTTGGCTGAAATTATTTTTCCTTGATAGCCGATGAGCTAAACGGTCAAACTTTATTTAAGATTTCGAGATAAAAAATTTATTTGAAAGAATTAAAAGCTTTCCTTAGGAGAATTGGTTAATTTCCAGTATCGATTTTGTAAATCGCGAGGTCAATTTTTAAACATAAAATTTTTTTAGGAAAAATTTAGCCAATTTGGCTCAATTTATTTTTCCCGGATAGCCGATGAGCTAAATGATCAAACTAATTTCAAAATTTTGAGAAAAAAAATTATTTGACCGAATTAGGAGTTTTCTTTAGGAAAATTGATTAATTTCCGATATATCCCTTTGATCAATTTTGAAATTAAAAATTTTGTTAACAAAAGTTGGCCCAATTTGGCTGAAATTATTTTTCCTGGATAGCCGATGAGCTAAATGATCAAACTAATTTCAGAATTTTGAGAAAAAAAATTATTTGACCGAATTAGGAGTTTTCTTTAGGAAAATTGATTAATTTCCGACACATCTCAATGAGAATCACGAGGTAAAATTTTGAAATAAAAATTTTGTTAAGAAAAATGTTCCCAATTTGGTTGCATTTATTTTTCCCGGATAGCCGATGAGCTAAATGATGCGAATGATTTATGGGTTCGGAGATAAAAAATTGTTCGACCGAATTATGAGCTTTTCGGCGGAAATTTTAATAATTCCCGATACATTTTTTTTAATTGGAGATTAATTTTGAAATTAAAAATTTTGTTAAGAAATCCCCAGATTCTTCCCAGAAATCCCCGACAGATTCCCAAAAAATGTCTGTAAATCTCTAAATCAAAAAGGTTTCCCAACGTTTCCCATTTATTCTAGTCTCAGAATACCAAAGAAATCTTTGACCAAAAAATCATAAAGTTTCACTGATCAATGATATAAAAAACCTTAAAAAAAATAGAAATAAAAAATTGGCGATAATGTAATTAAATTAAAATAAATTTTTAATCCGATTAAGTGGAAAATTAAATGTGACAAAATTATTTTTTTTTAGATTTCCAATTTTTATTTAACCAAATTTCAAGAAACGTCCTTACCGGTTTAATGTCCAATTAAAAAAAAAATTAAATTAAATAATAAATATATTTTAATTGGAACTAATCCTAAAAATTATGTCGTTTTTTATAAAAAAAAATTATTATGTAAATTCTAAAAACAATGAAATAAATTTCGTATGAAAAAAAACCCTCCAAGAAATAAATAAATAAAAATATTCATGAGGAAAATGTAAAAGTTCCTTTTTCTGTTAATTATTTCATGAATGACTTAAAGACTTTTTATCTGATTTAATAATTAATTAGCTGGCCAAAATATTACTTCCTTCAAAAAATATTTAATAACAATAAATACGACTACTGATATCTACCAAAAACTAAATTGTTTTTTAAAAGAATAAATACATAAAACGAGACAAATTTATCCACCAACATTCACATTTTTTTCCCCCCGCCCGGTTTATTGCAAATCATTTTTGCATTTCATATTTACAATGCATCAGACCAATAAATGCATGGAAAAAAAATACAACAGACAAATGCACATGAGACTTCTGTATATTTTTTTCATTGTTATAAAATACAGTTACCTGGTCTTGCGTAATAAGCGTAATCCATTTGCGCAAGGTCATGCAGCAGTATTTTCTGCTGTTCACAACTTGTATTTTTACCTGAAACAATTTCGTCCAATTCGAATACAATGCAAGTAGATTAAGTATTGGGGAATGTGGAGCGGGTCGAGAAGTTCCGTATCAACTTAAATAAATTATAACCAGAAGAACAACTTATTGAACTCCCCCATCAACTTTTTTTTTTGAAAATAGTTAAAATGCACGATCCATTTAAATTTCAAATATAAATTTAAACCAAATTTGAATCGTATACAAAAAAAAACGACTTATCAAGATTTCGGAAGCCTAATCTGATTAAATTTAAATGAATGCATTTTATTGTTTAATTATTTAATAAATCAAATACAAGAAATTCAGAATTCGAAAATATAATTTTATGAAAAAAAAAACCCCCCATTCTTATCCCGACCTTAGGATGTCTTTTAACCTGATCGAAATCGATGTCTTATTTTTTTCTTTTAATATCTCAACTCAAAAATTTCAAGTTGAATGGCCTGGACAGAGGACAACAAATCAATTATACGTCCATAAAACAATATAAATAATTAAGAATATAAATAATAATATTATGACCAAGAATGATTGAATTAAAACAATTTTTTTTTCCTTTAATTCGGGGCTTAATGAAATTTGAATGCAAAATGAAACAAGGCAAACCGGACCGAAGCAATTTATCCAATTAGCAAATTTTATTATTATATTGAGATAAATAGCGAATGGACTTTTAACGAATGGACTAAAGTCAGGTTAAAGTCCGATTAAATATTATTAAATTAAATTATTTTGACACTAAATTGATTTATAGCTAATTATATCCGATTTAACAAGTTTAATTAGCGAATTTAATCCATGTAATATTGATGATAATCATATTAAGGAATGGAGAGATTTATATTGGTTTAACTAATTAAAAGAAATACTTGGGAAGATGTTTCCGGTTGAATTTCGTTGCAGAAAGTTCCTTGTGAATTGTCCCGGTCAGGGCCGCGTTGAACTATGATTTTAATTCCCAAATTAAGCAATTTCTTTTGATCTATTTACGATAAATCTCGTATCACCGTCTCCCTCACTCTATGAAAGCTCTATGTTGATAGGCTAATTTTTTCTTCATTTAAATTCCAATTTATTTCATTTGAAATCTGGAACTTTTGTACAAAAGCTCTGAATAAATTTTAAAATTTGTAGATATATTTTCAATTCTATTTTTCATCCGAATAATTAAATTTTAATCAAATCCGAAATTTTCGTACAAAAGCTCAACTAAAGCTTAAAAGCTCAAGGAATACTTTGGGTTTGAGGAGTCATTTTATTCGTATTAATACCCATTTTCCATCCAAATAATTTAACTGTAGAGGAAATCAAAATTTCGGGACGAAAGCTCCACATACACCTAAAAGCTCCGGGGAAGCTTTTAGTTTTGAATGAATTTTTCTATATTTATATTTTTTATCCGAATAATTAAATTTTAATCAAATCCGATATTTTCGTACAAAAGCTCAACAAAAGCTTAAAAGCTCAAAGAATGATTTGGGTTTGGCACGTAATTTTATTCGTATTGACACCTATTTTCCATCCCAATAATTAAACTGTAACGAATCTAAAAATGTCCCAACAAAAGCTCCACATAAACTTAAAAGCTAAGTAAAATCTTTAAGTTTTTAATAAAATTGTATAGATATTGAAATCTAATATTTATATGTTAGGTAAATCGGAGAGTTTACAACAAAAGCTCTGCGAAAGCTTAAAAGCTCAATAAAATTTTGAAGTATGGGATACAATTTTATACGTATGGAAACCTATTTTCCATTTAAATAATCAAAATGCAACGAAACTCCCAAACTCATTTTCAAATGATTACTTTCTCCCCCTCAACCATCTCTATCATCCATTGAACTATTCGGTAGGAACGGTAAAGCCATTCAGTATGAGACCTGATATGTATTCAATTCTCTTGCGATTTTTATCTAATTAAATTCCTGTGGTTAAATTTCCAATATAATTGGAGGGAACTCGCATTTGTTCGATTGCAGATTTTGCGAAAATGTTAAATTATCCTGAACATTAGTGCGGGAAATGTATAGGTGATTCCCTGAGAAAAACTCTGCTCGCCAAATCACAAAACTCATTGAAAGATGCTGTTCCAGCAGAACAAGGAAGAACCGGTACATAAGTTTGACCGCAGATTCAAAAACGGAATCATCCTTTAAATTCAATCTTTTTGTATAATAATCTCAGTATATGGACGTATATGTACTTAAAAATTCAGAGTTCCGAAAAGGAATGTAAGGTTACGCTTATCCTTCTCTTACAATCTTGGAATCCAAATTTATTGAATATGGGATCAGACTCCATTGAGGCTTTTTATTTATTGTATTTATCGGCTTATCAAAGTTGCTCTCAATTTCTTTCATTGCACTTAGCTAAACATATTAAGTTATGAATAGCAAGAGAGGGGCATTCCCGAGAAAATAAAATATTCGGAGCTCGACTTTCTAACTACGGAACATTTTCACTTTATATTTTATTTTCTAATCCTCACTATTCTGCTTTCATTTAAAGTCATAATCTGACAAATTGGAGGAGCATCGTTTCAATGAGCTTTCGAGATTTTTGAAGTATTTTTTAGGAAAATCTTCGAATTTCGTTAAAGGGAGCCGTTATTTGGATAGTACGGTAAATAGATTTTAAACGTTAAAAATTAAGTTTAATACTTGGAGCTTTCGTAGAGCTTTTAACGGGTTAGATAAAGCTATTAGGGAAAATTCCACATTTCTTTTAAATCACAATGAATTGGGTAAAAATTCAATTCCAAACTATATAAGAAGACATTTTAATTTTAAGCTTTCAATGAGCTTTCGAGATTTTTAAAGCTTTTTTTTGGAAAATCATCGAATATCGTTAAAAGAACCCGGTATTTGAATAGTATCGTAAATAGATTTCAAACGTTAAAAATAAGTTAAATACTTGGAGCTCTCGTAGAGAGCTTTTAACAGTTTAGATAAGCTATCAGCGAAAATTACATATTTCTTTTAAATCTTAATGAATCGGATAAAAAATCAATTCCAAACTATATCAGAAATTATTTTAATTTTAAGCTTTTAATGGATTTTAAGAGGTTTAAAGCTTTATTTAGGAAAATGTTGAAATTACGTTAAAGGGGCGTTATATGGATAGAAAACAGATCCTAAGCGTTAAAAACTAAGTTCCGAACTTAAAGCTTTCATTACGCTATCTAAAGTTTGAAATAACGAAAGCGAAAGCTTTATATTTCATTTAAATTTAATAAATGGGACCAAATTACATAACAAGACATTTTAATTTTAAGCTTTCAAAAAGCTTCGAAATTTTTAAAGCATTATTTTGGAAAATGTTGAAATTTGGTAGTAGGGCCGTTATCTAGATATAAAATAGATTTTTGAACGTACAAATTCAGTTCGAAACCTAGAGCTTTTGTCGCGCTTTTAATACGTTCGATAAGCTTTCAGCAAAAATTCCATACATCATTTAAATTTAATGAATGGGATAAAAATTCAATTCCAAATTACATAAGAAGATATTTTAATTTTAAGCTTTCAATGAGCTTTCGAAATTTTTGAAGCTTTTATCAGAAAGATTCAAATTTCGTTATTTGGATGGAAAGTGGATTTTAAAACGTTAAAAATATGGTTTGGAAAATAAAGCTTTTTGCAGAGCTTTTGTAGGAAAAGTTTAGATTTGAAATTTTTGTGTTTTTCTTCACCTAATTTAAAAACTTCCGACATCATTACATTTATCTTGATCGGAAGAAAACTATCTGGAAATCCGGATTAAATATCGAGATGTCCGATATTCATATTTATCGGTGCGACCCTGCCAAAAATACAGTTAAATTCGAAATCAAACATACTTTTCGCAAGATTTTGATCAAATACGATCCGAATCCGATTTAATCGGATTTCCATTGAAAATTCTAATTTTAACGATTTTTAAATTGACTAATTTTTAAAAATTTTCGTAAATCAACATTTCTTAATTTTACTGAGATTATTAACTTCACATTTTCTGGACGACATTGATTTTTAGATTCTCATTTGATTTAAATATAAATTTTATTAAGAATCGAGTCGTGACATATTAATACAGATTTATAGGAAATTTCTTACCTGAATATATTTCCTCATATTTCGAAGTGATAATTATTGTTTATCAATAATAAATTCAATGAATCCTCATTTATAATTTGCAAGGAAGTGGCACATATTTCTCTACCAATTTTAATATTTTCATTTCGCAAAATATTATAAAAAACATGATTTACTAAAACTACAAGGTCGCTCCCAGCCAACATTTTTTCCTTATTTTCTTAACAATTTTCCCTGCAACATTGTATTCGTATTAAATATAATAAGCTGTCTAGATTAATTCTCGTTTAACATGATATTTATTTCTTTATTTTTTATTAATAAATAAATTATAATTGTATAAATATAAGTAATAAAATCATAAAATTTTAAATATTACAAAAAATAGAATAAAAAGCATGACCAAATTAATATCAATAAAATAATTTTTCATACATAAAATGATTAGTATAGCTGGCCATAGAATTAGTTAATGGTTTGCGTCGATTATCTAGTTATTTTTAGAAAATTTTCTACAGTAAATCAGACTGCAGAAAACACAATCGACGCAAGCCCTAATATGAAACCGACAAGATAATATTTAAATGCATGATAAATATTTTAATAACCAGGAAATTAAATATTCGATTCATTTTTTTTTTTTCTAAGAATATATTCTTGAAGGAAATATGGTTCGTCATTAAAATAAAATCGTGGTTTATAATTATAAAATCCATATAATTCATTTTTAATATTTAAATCGATTTAAATCGAAAAAATTTGAGGAAGTCGTTTAGTATGTTAAGGATAATTAAAGTTTTGTTGATACGGATGTTAGGTAATTATAGTATTTTTTTTAAAAATTTTTATTTAAATTATAATTGATTAAAATGCAATTAAATGACACAAAGATAATAATTCTTTATTCTCATTATTATAATTAATTACTTTAATGAAGAAATCACATTTATCATTTATCAATTGAAAACATTAATTAAATAATTACCATTTAATTATAAAATGTATCTCTCATCAAATTTTATTATAGAATTGTTTGTATTAAATTTTATTGAAATATAGTCATCGGAGATAAATGTCCCCATCTGGGTTTAAAGTTGTCATATTAATTAATAATTATAATAATACAAATTAAATTTGATAATTACCTACCTATAGTCTCATAAATAAAAACCGGATTAATCATTCGCTGACAAATCAATCTGGAATTAATAGGATTAATTAATTAGAGCGAAATTGATGAAGTGATTTGTTCTATTTATTTACAGATTTGGACGTATGAAAAACAATGTCATAGATGATGGAAATATTTTGACTCATTTTCAGACTAGAAATTAATTAAATAATTCAGGAAATGGTTGATTAATTTAATCATAGTTTATTTTAAATTAAATTAATTTTAAAATAATTTACGAAAGATGCGTCAGAGAAAAGATCGAAAAATGGCTAGAAAAATCTAGGAAAAATTCGAACTGATGAATACTTGAAAAAACAGGGAAGCCACAAATAAAAGATACTCTGAAAAAAATCAGGAAAATCGTAGACGATACGGAATTATTGGAAAAATTCGGTAAAAATGTAGAAATCAGAAAAACAAATTATTAAAAAATCGGGAAGACTAGGGAAATGTTGAGAGTCGGGTAAAACCTAGGCAAAACTTTTCTACTTTTTCACCGACATTTCTCGACTCTTCTATGATTTTTCCAATTGCTCCCCCAGTTCTCTCGAAATTTGGGATACATACGGCTAATCCCTAATTTTTTAAGATTTTTCTTAACCGATATTTCCTGACTTTGCGAATTTTTTTATAATCTTTTTGCAAGGTTCAAGGGTTAATTTAATTACTGCATTAAAATTACATAAAATGAAATAAGGCTACAAGAAAGTTGATCTCAGTACACATTTATGTACCCTAAAAGCGTTTAGGATCCAAATATACTTAGTTCCGGGGATGCTCAGAAAAATTCAGAACAAGAAATGTCGGGTATAAGTTGTTAGGGGAGTGCTCACTATATGCTTTCAACACCTAATTTCAGTTGTTTGAGAAAAATAATCTTTATTAAGTTTTATTAAGTTAATATTTTATAAAGAAAAGTTTGGTCAAATTTGGCTGAAGCTGACTAGCTAAATTCAAATCTAAATTCAGGACTTGGTTCTTGGTAATTGGTAATTTGGTTCTTCGATAAAATTTTGAATTTAGAAATTGATCTCGCGAACAAAGAGATGTATCGGAAAATAATCAATTTTTTTACAAAAGCCCGTAATTGGCTTAAATAATTTTTTTTTCTCAAAACCGGGAAATTGAGTTTTAATTTAGCTCTTCGGCTAACCATGAAAAATAAAATTAGCCAATTCGGCCAAATTTTCTTAATCAAATTTTGAGTTCAAAAATTGATCTCGCGATAACAAGGAGATATATCGGAAAATAATCCATTTTTTTTAAAAAAGTTAGTAATTGGATTAAACGATTTTTTATCTCAAAACCGGGAAATTACTTTTTAATTTAGCTCTTCGGCTATCCAGGAAAAATAAAATTAGCCAAATCGGGCATAATTTTCTGGATAAAATTTTGAATTTAGAAATTGATCGCATGATTTTCAAAGAGATATATCGGAAAATAATCAATTTTTTTTAAAAAAGTTAGTAATTGGCTTTAACGATTTTTTATCTCAAAATCGGGAAATTACTTGTTAATTTAGCTCTTCGTCTTACCAGGAAAAATAAATTTAGCCAATTCGGGCAAAATTTTCTTAAGAAATATTTGAATTTCGAAATTGATCTCGCGATCGACAAATTCGAACAAAAATCGTTAAATTTTATTGTAATTTTTACAAGGCGCATTTTGAAAGGATTTTAAACATATAAGTTACGAGGGGACCTCGCGAAGTTAATTTATTGGTATAGCCCCCTGGTTATCCCCTATTTGAATTCATATTCAAATTTCCAAATTCTAAATTTCAAGAGAAATTATAACCGTTTCCTGACTTGAATGTTATAACAGATAAATTGTGGATAATGTGCCTCACATATCAGGGTGAATTGCCACGATGCCACATTAAATCCATTTCTCTATATTTAGGGAATCGCAATAATTATTTAATTTTAAAGCAAGGATCGGTAATTACATTAAAGAGGCTCTTTTTAAATTACAAATACGGAAAGATGGTATTTTAAAATCGAGAATATTTACAGTTTAATTAAGATTAAATTAAAATTAGTAAATAAATGTAGGCAACTATGATTAATTAAACTCGTCTAGGGAATATTTCTCGTTTAATTTACGAAAATATAGGGTAGAGAGGGGCTAGTTGAAACTTTGTTAATATTAAGTAAAACATCAATCTTGTAAAAGTAGATTGAAAGGTACATCCTCAGCCACATTTTTCTCATAGACACCATAATAGCATGTTGCATGCCTACAGAGCTACGAGGCAAAATATACATGTAATACAATTGTTCCAACCTACCCCATCCACGAAGCTAGTTGAAACAAAACTTTTTTCCTGTTTTCATAAGAAAAAGCTTGTTTTTAAGGCAAAATTTATTTATTTAAATTAAACTGAAATAATGAATACATGGTAGTTTAATTTTTCATAGTCATAATTTAAGATTTTTATTGGAGAACGACCTCGTTTTTTTGGCGGTGGTGACGAATCTATAAGAAGCCCAATTGTTGAACCTACCTAATTGTAGCGAAATTACTGAGCGGACTGACAAAGTTGGTGAAAAGAATTTGTAGGTAATTTAATTACCTTTAATTTGATATCTTGCTTAACCATATCGATCAATTCTAACTCAAGATATGTTCAAATATGTGAGACTGACTCTGACAAAATTTCAAAAATTCATATCCAGGAGATTGAACCAATCACAAGTTTTAAATTTAAAGCATTATTAACGGAAGTATACCTAATTTAGTTGAACCTATTTTTTCTGGATAGATAGATTGTTAAATTAAAATTTTATTTAACGATTTTACGATAAAATATTAATTACCCCAATTAAAAGCTTACCTTAGAAAAATTGATTATTTCTCGGTATATTTGCTGAACCTTTTTTCTTGGATGAGCTAAATAAAAAACCAATTTCAGCGTTTTGCGATAAAAAATTATTAATTCAATTACGAGCTCAGAGTTTAGAAAAATTAATTCAATTCTGGTATAATCACGACCTCATTTTTTGAATTAAAAATTTTATTAACGAAAGTTTGCCCAAATTGGTTTAATATCTTTTTCCTGGCTAGTCGATGAGCTAAATTAAAATCTAATTTCTGGGTTCTGAGATAAAAAATAACTTAAGACAAAGTAGAATAGAAAGGAATTCAGTGAATAGGTTAGGTAATTTTCTTTAATGGGAAATTTGTTCCTCAAGCAAAATTCATTATTGCACAAAGGTGCTTCATAAGCTCATTGAAAGCATAAGTTTAAAATTTAATTTTATATAATTTGTATTCCAATTTTTATCCGATTCATTAATTTAAAATAAAATATAGAATTCTCGCAGAAAGCTTATCCAAAATATTAAAGCTCATAAAAAGCTTTAAGCTTCGAACCTAATCTCTCACGTTTTAAAAACCATTTTCTGTACATTTAATGAAATTTTCCCAAGTTTTCCAAAAAAAAAGCTTGAACGGTCTGGAAAGCTCAATGAAAGTTTAGGATTAAAATTTAATTTTACATAATTTGGAATCCAATTATTATTCGATTCATTAAATTACAATTAAATACGAAATTTTCACAAAAAGCTTTCTTTAACTATGAAAAGCTTAAAATTCCAAGTTTCGAACCGAATTTTTTATGTATTGAAATCCATTTTTTTCCCTTTTATAAAAATGTCAAATTTCCCTAAAAAAGTTTGAAAAATCTCGAAGGGACATTTTTTTAAATTGGAAATTTTTATTTTAAGAAATGGGATATTCTTGTTTAAAAAAAT
>JANTOP010017438.1:0-13826 GCA_027564815.1 Symmerus nobilis | reverse complement strand
TCTTTCTAACTAACGTGTATAAATATAATTAAGTACAAATAGCTTACACGTACTAAGTACAATTTTAAGCATTGGGTTGCCAACAGCTGTTTAATGTCAGTCAACAATCAATTCGATTTCCCGCGTAAATTCCTTCACCGCCATTGCTTACTTTCAAAATTTCTAACGACAAAAACAGATTCGGCGGCGATTTTCTCGCAAATGTTCGAATTATCTTTAATTTTTCAAATAAATAAATAAATTAATTAATTAAAAACAAACAAAACCGACTTTGAAATTAATTTTGAAAATGTTCCGACTAAAAAAAATGTATGTCACGATGTCGTTCGGAAAAAAAAAATTGATGGCGAAGGGACGGTTATGAATGATTTTTGGTAATTTCAATGCTAAAAGTTTTTATACTTTCGTTGGAATATAACAATTTGAGTACGGAAAACCGTGAGCTTGGGAGCTTTACCTCTGAACTGGGTGGATTTTAAAAATTGTTGTGCTAAATGAAAGATTGGACATTTCTTGTAATTTGTGCTTGTTTAATTGTTGATTTTAGTTTCTTCATAGAATTCCCTATAAGTAATCAAAAATTACGGGGACTTTGTAACTCGTTGAATTCGATTTTGAAAGTCTTGTGTATCCGTATTTTTTAACTCACCTTAATTTCATTCATATGTAAATTGCATTTTTTAGGCTTAATAAACAAAACCGCGAATGTAAAACCCACAAATGTCGAGGTAGAAGTGTAATTCTGTCCATTTGAAATGTATAAGTCTAGAAAAATATATGGCGATGGCGATGGGAGAAATCCGACAAGTTAAGATCCGAAAAAAATTTGAGATAAATCAATGAAAATCGGAAAAGTTTGATGAAAGTAAAATCGGTAAAAATCGAGATTAATTTGATAGAAAGTAGAAAACTATTCAGAGATTTTTTTCTATTTTCCTACTAACCGCAATTTTTCCCGACAATATTCAATCTCTTCTGATTTCCCATAAGCTTTTTAGAATTTTAGCAGTTTATTCCGAGTATTGCCACAATTTTTAGGTTTCAAAATCAATTTTCTATCCATGTAATAATCATTTAACAAAATTTAAACTTTCTCCAAAATAAAGCTTTAGAAATCTCGAAAGCTCTATGAAAGCTTAATATTAAAATTTAATTTTATTTTATTTGGAATCGAATTTCTATCAAATTCATTAAATTCAAATGAAGTATGGAATTTTCTCTGAACGTTTATCCAAACTATTAAAAGCTCGACGAAAACTCTACGTTTCGAAATTAATTTTTTACGTTTGAAAATCTGTTTTCAATGGAGATAACGATCCTTTAACAAAATTTTAACCTTTTCTAAATTAAAGCTTAAAAAATCGCCAAAGCTCATTGAAACCATATATTTATTCAAAACTAGCTGACCCCACAGGCGTTGCCCTGCGTAAAATTCTATCTTTTAAATTAAAATTCAAATAACCCCACAATTAAAATTCAATAACAAAATTTGGATTGCACGTGAAGGTAGGTGATGAACAGGTCTGTATGGCCGTAATGACGTACATATGTCATTGCATCTTTGGCATATTTATGCATATTTAGTGGGTTGCCAACGAACGTCGCCGGTAAAATGGTCAATCGACCAATATCAGCTGCATTTCCTTCGGTGCAAATTGCATCGCGTAAATGAATGTACTCCTCCGTACATAGTTTAGTTTGATTTAAACGGATAAAAAGGAGACGCTCCGTTTCTTTTTTGGCATACATATCGACGCAAAATAGCTGAAACAATCGGCGAAATCGAAGCAAATAGTTGTCGACATTTTGGCGAATCATCAAACGATACGCGTAAAAATTCATTTCGCTTACCTTCTTGGTGGTTTCCTCACCTAAAATGATATCAGTGACATTATTGTCATATTGAAATGAAAATTATTATGATATCGATACTCACCTGTCAATGGATTTATCATCTTTATATCCATCGTCTGCTTGCCAAAACATTAGTGGGCATTGCAATGCATCGATCGAACGATTTGTTTCGGATATTCGTTGCAATTGCCCAGAGTCCCGACGTGTGAGCACAATATCGCGTGATTCCAGATTTTCACAATCACAACTACAACTTCATCTATTGTTGGAGCGTTAAATTGGCGTTCGTGCGATCCAGCAGGTCGTGTATCCGCTCTGATCACGACTTTATAGTCATCACTTGGCATGCGATCCAATGCAGTTTTGAATAACCGAACCAATGCATGATGTTCATTGGCTATAGAGCCGATGACGAAATTAGAATCAATGATTTTCTTTAATATTTAATCTTAATTTCATTAATCTTTTATTACCTAAAATTTCGGATTGAAACCGCGTTCATCAATAACAATTTCTGAGTGTTCGATAGAAAGTGACGTAATTCTGGTGTTTCACAACGAAGCAAAGAATCCAATGGCTCTTGTCATTCAGTGGCAAGGGCAATGGTGGTAATTTAAACTTGCCACTGAGACAGCACAATCCAGGCGTTTCTCCAGCGAACTTCAATGCACCGCAATGGTTGCACACAACCTCCATTTGGCCAATTTGAACGGAAGGATGCGAGCTGTAGTCAATTGTGCAATCGTAATGAAGCACTTCTTCTTACGCGTTAATTTCGATTTTCACGTAGTTGAGTTGTTTGATTTTCTCGACGATTTCTCATTATTAACTGAGCCGTTTCATTTACCGCCTGAATTTCTGCTTGTGTTTGTGATGCACGAAGTCGGGCCATACTAACACGGCGCTGTTCTCGTGCGATTTCTTGTTCATACGTTTTCAATTGATTGGCGATATTCGGATCTCTACTTGCATTACGGGTTCGATGCGAAAGATTAGATCTTCTGGCTCGCGGCACTGTGAATAACACTGAGAAATGAATGCCACAAAAGCAATTAAGGAATTATCGATACATACATGTGCACAAATGTCATAACCTCACAAAATAAACATCGATGCAAACATGTTCTCATATGTCATAATCTCACAAAATATACATCTTCGTTGGCAACTTACCGTTTGAAAATAGAATTCCACACCAAAATGATCAATCAGAATGAAATGAACAGCGAATTCGAATTGATTTTTAAAGTAATCCACCTAAAAATTAATTGCATAATCCGAAATTAACGTTTGGATTAATTGTCGATGCGCACGCAATCACAAAGAACATAACCATTCACAATGTGCACTTCATCAAACTGAACTCACCTTTATGAAATCACTTTTCGCTGGTAATCACAAAAAATCGTTTCAAAACAATGTATTAACTCAAATTGAATTACAATAACTTTCGATAGCTTATAAAAATTTGATAAAACTTGAAAAAATGTTGATAAATCGCAACAAACGTCTGCCAGTAGTATGCGATGGAAAGACTGTGCAAATGAATCAGCTGTCAAAAGTTGATGCACACAACGCTATTTGGTGCAAAAACAATTGTCGTCAAATGGCGTCGTAAAATCGCTCCATACAAAATGTATGGGAAAATGAATTTTCTTTATAATTTTTTTTCGGGGATTTTTCGGTAATTTTCTTGTGTATTCTTCTTATTTGGCCGGAGACCAGTCCGAACTGGTGCGAATCATCAAAATCGGCCCAGGCGTTCTTGAGTTATAAGCGTAGTAAATAACGTCACTCTTGTTTATATATATATTTAGATTTCAGACCGATAGATGCATTTTTCAAGAAAGGGCAACCAAGGACTTTAAATGCCTTCATGATAACTTGCCATCAATTCAATTTAATTCATTTCGTAGAGATTTTCAAGCTTTCGTAGAGATTTTAATTATCCACGCAGCTTTCAAGGAAAGTTTCCGATTTTATTTAAGTTTTTTTTATTGAGAGATAAAATAAATTTGATAATGAATCAAATTATATTTTAAATAAAACCTTTGGATAAGCGTTTAGAATAGAGGGGCCAATTGGGGGGGGCAGAGGGGGCTGTGCGCCTCCAAGACTTTGAATATATATTGAAAATAAACCTTTTTTTTTACCAACAATAAATAAATATATGAAATGTTTGTGTCTATTATTCTTTCGCCCCCCCCCCCCTAAAAATTTCTTGAATTGGCGCCACTGGTTGAAAACTTGAAAACTGTCGACCAATCTTATAAAAATCAGAATATTTAAAAAAAAAAAATGGAAAGATTTATAATCCGACTTTTCAAAATTGACCATTTACGGGAAATGTTTCGATTTTCATTGTTTTGTTAATTTTCTGCCCAATTTTCTACCCAAATCCAGCGGCGTGCAGCCTAATGCGCAGAGGACGCAGTGCACACCTGAAATCAATAAAATCGTAACCAATTTAAATGCTATGCTATGTGCCCCATTTTCCCAAATTAATATAAAAAAAATCGATAAATCGGTGGAAAATAGCCGTCAAAATGCGGGCATTACCTTTTTTTAAATTTCGGGAAATTACATTCTTCATTATTCATTTGAGAACAAATTTAGGTTT
The DNA here is from genome assembly GCA_027564815.1 of Symmerus nobilis. Taxonomy (NCBI): domain Eukaryota; kingdom Metazoa; phylum Arthropoda; class Insecta; order Diptera; family Mycetophilidae; genus Symmerus; species Symmerus nobilis. Next base: position 9,352 of record JANTOP010017438.1, on the reverse strand, counting down.
TTAGATTCTTCAAATTTCAAAGAAAATTAATGGCAAATTCAGTTTTTCTAAAAAATTGTTCCAAAAATTCATGAAATTTAAATTTTCCACGAAGCTGTCAGAAAAATTCTAATAATATTTTTGGGCGAAATGAAATTTCCGAATGTAATTTCCTTTTCTCCAAAAATCGACAATTGATGACTTTTTTAAAATAAAACTTATGACCAAACGTCCGGTATAAAGAACCCGTATGAGAGGCTATCTCACTGCGATTTGTCCGCCATAAATAAATGATAATGGTTAGTGGGTTTTAGTAGTGGGTAGTTTTAACTGTAACTTATGAAACAATGAGGTTTCGAGATGTGGGGGACTTCAAATGGGCTACCAAAATAATGCGATTTGAAAACGTAAGCCTTTGACCAGCTTAAAGCTATCCCAAATATTACTGGGAAATGTCTAACTATAGATCTAAACCTTGATCGTTAAAATTTATTGATAGCATGATACAAATTGGAGAATAGGACTTAAATTCAAAAAAATAGACTGGTCGAAAAGAAGAAATTCTCTGCTGGTGTCAACATGCAACAAGCTTCTAAGTTATAAGCAAATTCTGAAACTTTGCAACTATCTGAAGATGCACCATGGTATGGCAGAAACAAAGATCTACGAAACTCAAACGCGGGGAGGACTTTTAGATTAATATTCATCTTAGCATATTAAGTTAGAATTAAATTAAAATTAAGGCTTATTACGCTTAAGTACTAGATTGTAATTTCATTAAGTTGTCAATAGATTATTTTACCTGTAACGCTCTATTGTTACTGTTGAATAGACTTTATGTATAATTTCAACGGTAGAGCGGTAGACCGATAGATAGTGCTCTACAATACTACGCTACTCTAACTAGACAAAGGGTCGATGATCCAAAGGAAGTATATTTAAGGTAAAGCCATCACGATTTATTACCGAAGCCCAAGATCAATCTATTAGGCATTATAGACTTTTGATTGGTAAACAGAATGAATAGTCTAAAACACATTGCTGATATCCTGCGTATTCGATCCAATCAATTAGATATTCTCCATCTGAGACTAAAGAGCTAAAGGAAACTCGGAGTGTAAAATTGATTGTACCTCATGCAGGGCTAAGGTCGACGGTGGGCAATAAAAAAAGCCCTATATCAGAGAGGGAATAAATACCCGAAAATACAAGGTGGATATCATCCTTAATCTGATGCATCATCGCCTGAATAAGACCTTCACAGAATAAGCTTATACTTTCCCGATTTTGGCCGACTTTACGTAAATTTTCCGTAATTCTTTTCTTCACTTTTAATTGATGTCCAACTTTTCGAATTTTTAAGAATTTTTTCTTCTTTTTTGTTGATTTTTTCTCGAAATTCTTGGGAATTTTGACCGTGAAATGGCTTGAAAAATCAGATATATATTTGATTAATGTTAAATTATTCTTAAAGAACTCATATAATTTGCTGAAGGATTTCAGAGAAATTGATGAGTACTTAAAGGATCTGGAAATTTGAATTTTCCAATCAATGGTCTGTAAGATAATTTATTTAGGGCATCACTTTTATTGTCTTAAAATTATTGTCTTCCAATTATCTCATAAGTGAAACGATTTCCTACGACAAGTGATTTTTTAGATTAATGCTGGGAATTTCCCTAAGACATCCTTTCGATTTTCAGTAATTTATCTACCTTTCTAAAAAATTTTATTGAAATGATTTGAGGTATTTCTTAGGATTTTAAATTGCTTTTCGAGTAAATTCCAGAGGTACTTTCTTTGGCGGAATTTAAAAAATATATAATGGGACAGGATCCCCTGATCTTTTGATATAAAAGCCCGGCTAGCTCGGTCGGTAGAGCATGAGACTGTTAATCTCAGGGTCGAGGGTTCGAGCCCCACGTTGGGCGCCAGTTGTAGGGTGTCTCTTTGGGTGGAAGGGAGGTCCTGAGGGGACTGAGTATACATAACAACTCGGAATTTGAATGTTTACGTGTTCTTTATTCTCTTGATCTATTTAAAATAAAATTTCTAGTTGGCCGACTCTTAGATATCTAGTCAACTATTTGTACGCTAAATTGATACTGACTTTAATACTACATTTTCCTCCTTTTATACCCATTTCGGTCCATTGTTATCGTATCGGTTGGTTTGTCATCTGGTTTTACGCATCATACAGGTTTATTTATTGTATTGCACACAACTAATTATCCTCTATTTAAATCCACTTCGATATTTCGAAATTTTTAATTTTTCAGGAAATTATCACTGTTTTCCTACCGTTCCCCTTATAAAATCAGTGGGTCGATTTATTGAAAAAGTTTGTTTTATAATATTCTCATTGTACCCTTAGATATCATTTCTCATAATATGATTCTCTGAGTCCTTAATAAAATTGTCTGGAAATTCAAATTTACCAAGAGACTTTCAGTAAAATTTTACAAAATCAAAAGTTTGCTTCCAATTTTGTTTCCAAACAACAGTTGATTTTTGAAAAAAAAATTCTTAACAGAATCTCTCCTGTATTGACTTCCCTAAACTATTTATACCTAAAAACGACAATACAATTGGATTCCATTATTCGCCTTGGCGGGGGAATGCCGTATCCCTAATATTTTAATGAAAATATTTAGTTTTGATTATTGACATAAATAGAAATAAATTGAATCTAATAGAAAGTAAACTCAACTCACCCCCCTCTATGTCTTTTATAATTTTCCCTCATTTTTGCATCAATTTTAAAATGTCAAATTTGTCCAATTTTCTACATGCAGGAACATATTTTAATTGCATAATGTTTATGGTTGCATCGTCGGTTGTGTCAACAATTTTAATATTAAATTATCATCATCGAAATGCCGATACGCATGTCATGGCTGAATGGGTAAATATTTGAATTTTATCGAAAACAATAAAATTGTAATACATTAGTCACCGATTAATTTAATCATTTTGGTAAGCCTTATGTTAAGCAGTTAATCGCCTGTTAAATTAGTTGACTTTTCATATAATTTTGAACACCAGATAATTCAGATTATAATTAATTAATTAAAAATTATTTATTGATTATTATAAGCGGCGACTATAATAATTAAAACCAATGATAATTTGCTCTAATCATTTTCTTCTATTGTTTCAATAGGAAATGTAACCATAAATAGATTTCCATTAAACTAATAAATTAATACTTTATTAGTATATGTATTTATCTATTAAATAATTAATTTTAATTGAATAATTATTATTTTATGAAAATTGTTTAATTGATTTCTGTTGCTAATTAATTTACCTATATTTTAGATTCGAGTTGTATTTTTATTATGGCTACCATTTTTATTGAGGATGTCCCGCCCAAATCAGGATACATATGAAGCTGAGAAAGCGGAGAAACAAGCTCAGAAATTGCAGAGTGTTGAACTTAGGGAGAGGTGAGTTGTTCGAGATTTATTTTTTTTTTAATCCACGTGTGTCGTCATTTTAAAAATAAAACTTGTGAGACGACTCATTTATATTTATATGTAATTAAATCATTTAATTCATTCCTTAATTGAATCCGTAGTAAAATTTATAAATTTTAATTTTTTTTAAAAAATTTTCAATATTTCCATTCAAACTGACATTTTGTTGGTCGAGCGTAAATAAAACTACCATCAACTCGGGATGGGTTGATTTTTTCTAAAAACTTTCTTCCACTAATTTTTCATCTGTTACTATTAGTAAAAATTCGGTATGATTAGATTTTCCGGATCCCGAACAAAAATTTTCCGTTGGATCGAAGTTTCTTCGGTACTATAAGGAAAATTATAGAATAAACGGCTGAATTAAATTGATTATTTTGGGCACATCTGTGTGGTAATCGGGTGTCCGAAATCTGGCTGAACCCGACTTTTCTGGATAGTAGAATGGGACCCCAACAAATACCGATAATTTTAATATTTAATTTAAATTCAGATCATCGAAGTCTTTGATTGCAAATGTACTCGATATTGATAATGATTTTCGGTGTGGACATCGGTGTTCCGGTGGAACGTTACCACACCAACCGACGTATTATCGAACTGTTTACAGGTAATAATTAATTTGATATAATCGAAATGTTTAAATAATTCGTTTTATTTTTAGGCAAGGTGATGATGGAAGCGTTGGTCCGGTCGGAGAAAATCGAATGCATGAAACCATTTCTCATACATGTTTAAGTTCATCCGCTGAATATGAATTGGCACTAATCCTAAAGGAACTACGATGGATAACAGATCAGGTATAAATATAATAACTTAAATATTGTTCGTTTTAAATAAGAATTTTTTTATAAAATTAATAGTTAAAAAAGGAAGATGAAAATTCAGATGTGACACGCGACTGGAAATTTGCTGCAATGGTAGTGGACCGTTTGTGCCTTATAATTTTCACGCTATTCACAATTATTTCCACACTAGCTGTATTATTTTCGGCACCAAATTTCCTTCTATCGTAACCACAAGAACGTACAATTTATCCAATTGTTGGTTGTTTTTTTATTGTATTAAAATTTGTATTTTATTATTATTATTATTATCATTGATGGCAAAATTAATAAATATATAATAATTTAAATTTAAATCAAACAAAAAGCAGATTGAAATTGGCAATACATATTAAATTTATATACAAAACATATTAAATGTTTAAATCGCGAAAGAAATAAAAAATAATACATTTTAAATAGGCGACTGATTATTTTTAGCAATTCAAGAAAAAAAAAAAAAATAAAAACCAAAAAAAAATAATTAAATTGTTTAGATAAATGAAAGGGAAATTATATAAATAAAATCTCATTAACGATAGGCTGTATAAAAAGAAAATAAAAATTATAGTTTAATTGAATTATAATTAGAATGATGTATATATAACATATACAGTAAATCAATTAACAGCATTTATAAGATTAATTAAAAAAAAATGGAAATTAATTCTTAAGATAATATCGAAATTCGGCTTTATTACTTTAAAATGAAAGAAAAGTATAATTAGGTAAAATAGGTGCCATAATTAATTAAAGATCAACATAACAATTAATATTAGAAACATTTCGATATTATTGCTTTTTATTAATTTTTTTTTTAAATAATATTTAATTGCTTAATATAAAATTTTGAAATTATTTGCAAAGTATTGTGGTTTTCACAATTATAATAATCAGATAATTGATATAGTTTGGAAGGAATGGGAGACAAATATTGTCTATTCCGGAATTATAATATTTCGAGGTATAGTTTTCTCATTCGCCCAACTATAACTTACACTGGATTTCAAAAGTATGTTAATGCCATGTTATGTTATATACCATTTAACAATATAATCATGAATAAACATGTACAAATCAATTAGTAACATATTACATTTTTATCAAATCTATCTATCATACCATATTTCGCTCATAATTTTTTATCTCAAATCCCTGAAATTATTTTTCAGTTTAGCTCTACTCCTATCCAAAAAAAATATGGTTTGGGCAACTTAGGTCAACTTTTTTTAATAAAATTTTGATTCAAAAATAGATATGGCGATTTCCTTAGGAAATGTATGGGAAAATAATACATTTTCAGAAAATGCATCATATTTCGCTTACATCATTTTTTAACTCAATTTCCTGAAATTACTTTTTAGGTTATCTCATCTTCTATCCAAAAAAAAGTTTGGTTCGGCCAAATTAGGCCAGGTTTCCTTAAAAAAAATCTTTATTCAAAAATTGATATTATATATTTTTGAACTATGAATTACTGAATTATTTTCGAAATAACGATTATTTTAAAGTTAAATTTCTAATAAAAATCAAAAATATTAATTTTTAGACTGTAGTTTTATGGCATTTATAAAACAAAAATAAAGATTTAAAAAAAATTTTTGGAAAACTGATTGTCTTCTTTATTTTATTTCTAATTGATAAGTGTTAACTTATTTTGGAATTCTACTGTAATTTGAAAAGCTTTCTTTCCATTCAACCAAAGCAAATATAAGGAGAAAATATTTTAATTGAATTGAATTTAATAAACAAATATTATCGTAAAAAAAATAAACTCTTAATATTTAAAGAAACACCATACTTATGAAGAAATTAAAAAAATAAAACAATATAAAATTAAGATAAATCCGTAAAATTATCAGAATTTTTGAGAAAACGAGATTAAAGAATATTTTTTTTATTTTTAATTTCATCCAATTCCATCCCTTTTTACCATAATTGCAAAATTCACCTTAATTCCTTCATTCCCGGCGAAATCAAAATGAAATGAAAATATAGCGGTTTCAAATCACTTAGACTTGACATTTATTTAACATTTTCTAATTTATAGTTTTCGATTAGATTTTTAAAAAATTAATAAAAATCTCGTTTCTGATTAATTTGGAATAAGTGTTTGATAAATTAGATAATTGATAGAAAATATTGTTAAAAACAAATGAAAATTATCATTCTCTGATAATTCAATCATTAAAATTCAATCAAATTTCAAATTAATAATTTACGCACAGTGAAAACAATTTAAAAATTGATTCTATATTAACTTCAATACAAATGGAAAATATAAACATATTAAATTAAGATAATTAATTTTCCATTTTCATTTATAGATTTTTTTTTATTTATCTTTAATTGTTCTAGAATAATACGTGACGTTCAAAGCTGTGATAAAATTATTAGAAAAATATAAAAAAAAAAAATAATGTAAAGAATGAAGATATTTTATACTAAAATATTGTAAAATTAATTGATTTTGGTTTTTAGTTGATTTTATTTTGTTAATTATTTAAATAGAAGTAATAATGTCTAACTGCCGCAATGGAATTTAAAATTGTTATAAATAGTTAAAATTAATTTTTAATTTAAGCGAGAACTTTTAAAGCTAAATTTTATAATTTAGATAATTTCATGGTCTTCCCCCCTAACCCCAAATAAATCGTTAATTTAATATTTAAATATTAATAAATCAGACATATAAAATTTCACGTTTAATAAAATAATAAATAATATTAATTGCCCGACATACGATACAACATACCACAAACGAAATCCATTAAATACATAAATACGTAAACATAACAAATATATATTATTCACAGAACATTTCAGGCTGTATGAATGCAAATAATCCAGACCGGTAGTCAGGGAGGTTACTTCTGAGTAGAGGAATTCGGCACAAGAGAAATCCATTAATTTTATATTTACTTTTCATTATATAATTCCAATTAAAATTTACTATTACAAGCTAACCAAATACTATGATTTAATGAAATCACAGATGAGTTGGCCTGACTATCGATCTGGTTATTCTCATACATACCAGCCCAATATAATTTCAGCTAATTCTACAATATTTACACAATCCGATAGTTTGACATCCTTTCAATTAAATAAATTAATCCCATTGAAATCATAAAAAATAAAATAAAAGAGATATTTAATACTCTACCTTTTATTCATAATATAAATAAATAAATAAAATTATTATACTCATATTTGATTAAATATAATAAATCAAAGTATTATGATTATACATGAAATGTTAATCCCATCACAAAATAAATTTTTCCTGGAACATATTTTCCCTCTTTATAAATATATTTAACTATACCTATATCCCCAAAATAATTATGAATGTCCTTTTAACCAAATTAAAAGAAAAAAAATTCAAAATCAAATATTAAATTAAACTATCTTCAAAATGACAACATAAAACTATACATAACACATCATACATAAATACCATTTATAACAAATTAAAATTACTAATATTAGATCGTTAAATATATAAATTTAAATATTATATGAGTGATAAATTTTTTACGTATTATAATTTCCATATCCACCTCCCTTCCATGTTTTAAATTAATTAAATAAAATGAAATAAAACGAATGAAACAATTTTATGTAATTAATTTTTTTTTTGCGTTACTTGTACCGGAGTTAGCGGTTCAAAATATGACATGAATTACCCTTACCCGGTTGAAATTATCGCTATATAAAATAATGAGTAAAGCAACAATATCTAAAAATAAATAGGAAATTAAATGGAAACCTATTTTATATTAAAATAATATAATGATAGAAATTAAACGAAGTAAAAAAAAAAAAATGAAAATATTAAGACCTTTACCATTTAAGGAATTTTTTCATTTACATTTATTTAATATTTTCAAATATTTATTATAAAAAAATAAAAAAAAATAACATAGAAGACAATATATTTTAATAATTAATAAAAATAAATCCAATATTGTAATAATATTAATTTTGTTTACCAAGAAACATTTAAATGTTAATTTATATTTGAAAAATGATTAAGAAGAAGAAAAAATATAAAATGCTGTTAACTACATTTAATATGCGATTTAATTAAAATTAACTATTTAAAATAAAAGTTTAATTAAAAAAAAGACAATTTTAACGTTTATAAAATTAGGAGACATTAAAATAAATAATAAAAACATTTAAATTAATATTAAAAAAAAAATTAAAATAAAATTATAAATTTAAAGTTGTAGGGGAATGTTAAATATTCAAATTTAAAATCATAAACAAATTTAAATAAAGAAAAAAAAAATAAAATAAAATACTATTCATAATCAACAAAAATAAAAAAAAATTATTAAATGAAAGTTATTCCATTTATTCTAATCCAAAAAAAAAAATAAAAAGAATTAAAATAAAAAATTCACGATCCAATAATTCGAATTAGTAGTATTTTTGTAATAGCCCTTAAAAGCCATTTAAGAAAAAATCAATCAAAAAATAACAGACAAATTATTACAATTTGCAATGAACCGAGTTTCAATAAAGTGCATTTTATTCATGAAAAACCGAAACAAATTTTCCCCCCCAGCAAAATCAACAAGAAAATAGACTAAATAAAATCACCGAATAAAATGGATTAGAATAAAAATCATTTAAAAAAAACATATATATAAAGAAACCCGTAAATTAATTAATTAATTAATTAAAGAAAAAACAATGGTTGTACATTTGTTATTTAAGAAACATAATAATTAATTATTAATTTATCGAAATAAATTGATGTTTATTATTTGGAATGCGGAGGGGGGGGGGGTTCTTCCAAAAATTAAATAATTTAATTACAACCCTTTTCTTTTCACAGACTATCCTTTGACAACTACTAAGATGAAGAGATTGAGGATCTGTTGGAATGAATTTTAATGAAATATTTCTGGGACCATAAGACGCGCCCCAGATTTATGAGATGATTTTAGAGAAAAGAATATTTCATTAGGTGAATGTACCGTACCCAGAGAATTTAAAAGTAACAGGAACGGCAGTAAAGTGAGAGCGTAAAAAATTACATGTATTTTATATGGGACT
>JANTOP010017427.1:0-13827 GCA_027564815.1 Symmerus nobilis | reverse complement strand
GTTACTATGTTGTGTTTTATTGAATATTAGCAATTATTATTTTATATTTTATATGGAATTCTGTATTCAAGCAAATTAGAAAATTACCGATATTACCGGTAAATTTAAAAAAAAATACCGGTAACGAAATGGGCCGGTTAACCGGTAAACCGGTAATGCAGCCCCTAAGTGGATATGACGAACTATTTCGCACTAGCCGCATGTAAACTAGTCGAGCAGTACATCAAATGTTCAGCGATTCTGTACATATTTTTCCAATTCAATAAAATAAAATTCTGATTGCTTCAAGCGTCACGTCGCCCCCCCCCCACCTCCAATCTCCGTGCAACAAAGTGTGACGGTCCCATAGATCCCCCTCACCCCTTAAGAGCGTCGCATATTTTATGAATGACCTATAAGAACTGAAAAGAAATATTGTAACATGTTAAATGAGTAAAAGAAAAAATTAAATGATAAAACTTTAAAATTTACTAAAAGGCATTGACTTTGTTTTGTTTTTGCCTCTTTTTCCTTTTTTCCTTTTTTTCTTCTTTTCTTTCCTTTCTCTTTTTTCTTCTTTTTCCCGGGCCCCTTTGAACGCCGGGCCCTGAGGCCGCTGTCTCTTTCGCCTCCGTGTTAATGAAGGCCTCCGCCTTCGCCTCTTTCTATCCTGACTTTTCTACATATTTTACACTTTGCCGATTCATTCTGAATTTTGCTCACACTCCCACGACATGTTCATTATCATCTTTTTGTTCCAAATGTTCTCCGACTTTTTTACGCTCTTCAGATATTCTTTGTTTGTCTCTGACTTCTGCGTTTTACTGAATTTTTTCTTATTTTTTTCAAGCGACCTGGTGGACTTTTTGACCGACCGACCTGATCAACCCGCATACCTTTTTGGACATTTTTATAACTTTCTGCTCCCGATTTTTACAAATTTTTCTTCTTTTTAGACTTTTTTCAACTTTCTCATCATTTTCGGGACTTTTTATATTAAGTGATTCATATTTCCCTCTAATTTTTGTGGCCTCTACTTTTCCCGCTTTCCCAAGATTTATTCCCAATATATAATATCCGACGTTTTTTCTTCTTTTTTCTAGCTTTTCCTGACTATATCCCAATTTTCCCGATCTTTTTTTCTAAATTTTGTCGATTTTTCCCAGATATCCGATTGTCTGATGTTTTACGAAATTTAAGGAATTTGTTTCGTTTTCAAAAATTAAATTGCACTATTTTTCCAACATTTTATCAGTTTTTCCGACTTTTGCCGACATTTTCACAGCATTTCGCAGATCTTTTGACTTCTCGATTTCTCTTGAATTTTCTCCACTTTTCCCGACGTTTTAACTGATTATTTTTGTGCACGAATCTGAACATGCAAGTATTGTCCTCATCGAAGATATATTTCAATTAGATATTCACTAATTTGTCAAAATCAGTGTAACTAACTACGTCATCATCATTTTGACGTTTTTACGAAAGGCAATTGAAGTCTATGATTCATATATCGACTTCTCTTAGCACCCTTATACTGACAATTTGCTGAAATGTCACGCTGCTTGAAATTAGAAAACAAATGACATGGACATTAACGTGAATCGAAGGTTCCTCCGTGGCCGTTTTGACCTCGATAGGTCTGCTTATGCCTGTAAAATCCTTTCATCTATTTAAAGAATGAGCCAACTTTTGGTTTACGGTTACAAACACCGGTACTATTTGGAAGGTGGAATTTTTGAGAAATATGGTAAGATACATACCGGTAACACTTATTGAATTGAGATAAGAATTTGGAGAATTACAGTGTAGGCTCATACTGAAGCCATCCAGAAAACCACACCCAGAAGGTTATAGAAGCGGAAAGATGACATGAATGTCGAAGTTGGCAACAATAATTTATTCTGGGGCAGGAGCAGGACCGTCTCAGCAACACAGTGGGGCCATGGGCAGTGTATCACTCTGGGGCCTTATATTATATTATAAATAAATTTTTACTAAATAAAATACAATACACATATTTTTTTTTATTTATAAAACACGTTTTCTCCCTCTATTTTTACAAAATCGTTCTATAAGTGAATTAAAATCTGTCTTATAATTTCTTGCTCATGCTCTTGCTTTTATAATTCAGGTCATGCTGCCCCATTGTGTTTCACAGTTCGTCAATTCCTGAAGAACTATTTTTTTTTTTTGTGCGATTGTAAGCACATTAAATAGCTTTCCATTCTCGACTTATACTCACTCAATTTTAAACTCTTACTGATCGTTTTTTTAGTAGATACCCAAGTAGTTAATACTTTCAGAAATACTCCAGATAGTAAAATCCATCGGGATGCTGTCTGGAAAATACGGAGGCCATTATTCCGACGACATGCAGCGTGTAACCAATACTTACAATTTTGAGTTCGTCGTGATTTCTGAGTCTTGTTGGAACAGTCACGGAGTCTTGTATCATCCGTATTCTTTTTGAGGTCCTGGTTTCAAATCATTTCTCAAGTTATTATCACGACACCACTGCAGTCATTATCATGCTCCAAAAATATGAGTAGAAATCATCTTTCTGAGGAGGATTATGACGCGAGTCACAACCATATGCTGAGCGGGTGGTTGCCTTTTCGGGGCTCAAGTGTTTAGGTTATCATTTGGTCGAATATTTCTATAAGTTATGTTGAGTTCTTCGCCAAGTTTTCTCTTCAAATTTTTTACGGGAAATAGGAAAATAAATACAAATTATATTTCGTGGGTTTGAAAAAATTAAGGAAGTTCCTTATATTCTTTTCAATATAAATCAAAAGAACAGGAAAAATAAGTCAAATATAAAAAAGACAAAATCAAACAGTTATCGATATGAAATCGAATGTTCTTTAATTATATTATATCCGTTTATATGCATTTTTATGGAGTTGAATTGTTTTTCCCGTTAACCCACCATAGGAATAATTTATTTATATTATTTTGAGGTCACATGAAAATAATAATTATCCAAAGAAATTAAATTAAATTCAAAAGCAGGGACTACAACTAATTAATCCACGTCCTAATCAATTGAACGTTAGTAAAGTTCAGTTTTCTGTTGTTTCAGTAAGGAATGTGCAATTTTTATTTAGGACGGCGCCGGCGCTCTAGCATTGTTTATTTAGCAATGTTTCTAGCGTCTTCGTAGCATCAGTTCTCTAAATTATTTGTGAACTGTTTGATATCATTTTCAGTCCATTTAATACATGAATTGACGAGTACTATAAACCTACTTTACGCTGAAATTCTTTAACTTTGATTGAATTGTTCTAAATGATGAAGATGAACGATTGACACGAATCTTCGATTAAAAATTGACAATACAATTGCAATCGATAAAAATTGATAGAATATATGTATATATGTCAGTAACGTAAAAAAATTTCAGGTAGAACATTAGTGAATGCAAGCAATCGTATTTCAATGTCATGATCGATTACTATTAATTGTTCACAGCTAGATAATTCCATCTGTGAATTTTTTTTTAATATTTAGTAAATATGTATTCAAATTATTTATTCATAAAACTGTTTAGCCTATCTGCGAACGAGCTGATTTATTCAAATGTTCATATAATCAAAAATCACCATATTTTAATAAACACGCCACACTTAATGTGCCACACTTCTTAAGTCAGGCCTTTCAAATTATCTCTGGTTATATGCAAGGTCAATTCATTTTTGATTTTTTACGGACCTTCTGATAGCACAATCAGTTTTTTAAATGCCCCCCACTTCCACATCTCATAAGCCATCACTAATTATTATATAATTATTTTTATTACCGCCTTCCAGCCCTCCAATTTTATATCTCTCGTTTGACATGTGATAATTTATCACCAGAAAAACAGTATTTGGCTTCTTTATGTGTCTATTATCTCCCATTCGTTCACATTCAAGTTATTTGCAAATAAGTTTTGCACCTATTAGTAATAGCGCCTCTAATTAGAAATTATAGATTTTTATAGACATGTCAAAAATGAACGTATCTTCGCCTGAATAATTACTATCGAGTAAATAATGGAAATTGTCGAGAAATTAATTTGATTATGAATTGGATAACTTTGTACCTGGCTGGGAAGTGTAAATTTTAATTTTTAATTTTGTGTATTATTTATATGCAGACTCAACCAACTTCTGCAAATTGTTTTGTTATATGACGTATAAACGTTTCTGTTTCCAACCTTTTCCCACTCTTCTGAATTTTCCCCAACTATTTCCCGCATTTTACTGAATTGATTTTCTACCAATTTCCCGACAAGATCTCGATTTTTTTTTGGCATTTTTCGGATTTTTTATGTTTAAATTTATCTGATTTTTTCAAATATATCCCCTACTATTCCCAATATTTTCCCGACTTTCCAAAATATTTATTCGTGCTTTTGTTCGACTTTTTCCAACAAATTTTCAGATGTTGCTACACTTTTTTTCGACTTCCTTACCCAAGATTTTACTAAGTTTTTCGATTTTTTTCTAAATTTTCTAGACTTCTTGATTTTTTCCAGAGTCTAGTCGAGTCAGAGGACTTTCTCAACTTTCTCGATTTTTTTCCAACATTTTCGCTACTTTTTTCTAATTTTTGCAGACTTTTTTCTGACTTTCCACAATATTCTCACAAGCCAATGTTTTCCCGATTATTTCTGAGCTTATACAAATTTCTCCCAACTTTTCATATCGTAATTTTTCTGACATTTTCGGAATTCGATGAATTTGTCTAATTTGTCCCGAAATTTCATAATCCGGATTTCCGATAATTTTTTTCGGATTCAAAATATGTAATGATGCAGGAAGTTTAGAATTAGTTGATTAAAAAGACAAAAATATCAAAACTAAACTTTTAATATAAAAGCTCTGCAAAAACTTAAAAGCTCTCAGAAAGCATTATTTTGCGGACCTCATATTTTACGTTTAAAAATCTATTTTCTATCCAGAGATAACGATCCTTTAACAAAATTTGAAATTTTTCCAAAAATGCTTCGAAAATCTCGAAAGTTCATTGAAAGCTTAAAATCAAAATATCTCTTTATATAATTTGGAATCGAATTTTTATCCCATTTATTTAATTTAAACGAAATATGGAATTTTTATTCATCAACCCGCATTGGTCAGCGTGGTGAATTAGACCAAAAACCCCCCAATGAAAAAAAAAATCTTGGGGGAGGCCTAAGTTCAGCAGTGGGCTTCAACAGGCTAATTGCCATGTCATGCCATGCCATAGAACGTTCGCAGAAAGATTATCCAAACAATTAAAAACGCAACTAAAGCTCTAAGTTTCGAACTTAATTTTTTACGTTTAGCAATTTATTTTCTATCCAGATATCGGTAATTTTATGAAATTTCAAATTTTCCTAAAAAAACAACAATCTCGATCTTAACCGATCTCGGTTAAACAATCTCGAAAGCTCATTGAAAGGATATATTTATTCAAAATTTCAGGGCGATAGATGAATTTACCAAGAAAAACCAAACAAGGACTATGAATGCCTTCGTGATAAGTTGCATTTAGCTCAATTCAGTAAAGCTATCATACAGATTTTAATTTTCTATCGAGCTTTTTATCGAAAGTTTCCGAATTCATTTAAGTTTATTTATTGGGAGATAAAATAGATTTGATAATGAATAAAATTATATTTTAATTTAAAGCTTTGGATAAGCTTTTCGCAGTTTCTTAAAGCTCTTTTCAGACAATTTTAAATTTCAATGACGTTAAATTATTGTGATAAAAAATAAATTTTAAAACGTAGCTATAATAAGTTTAAAGACGAAATGTAAAAATTCCTCCCAGTTTTTAATATTCCACGGATTTTTTTAACGACAATTTCGGATTTCATTTAAATTTAATTATTTGCAGAAAACTTAGGTTACTTACTGTCTAAAATAATATTTTAATTTAAAGATTTCAAAGAGCTTTTGGAACTTTCTTAAAGATTTTTTTAAAAAATCTTCAATTTCAATAGTTTTGAATTATTAGGATGGAAAATAAATTTCACAGCGTATAATCTCTTATCCGATAGGATACCTCTACGTCGATGGAGAGTATTGATTTTAGAAAACAAGGCTTCAAGTACCACATATCTTACACTGATCGGAAGAATCCCCAGATAGGTGGATCATAGGCCAGATATCTAGACTTTTTTATAGCCCCCTCCTTCCCCCTTATAATTCCAACCAAAGTTGAAAAAAAAATTAGTAAAATGGTTCAAAGTTATTAAATAAAATAATTTGCAGCATTGGTTATGATTTTGTTGATTTTTCAGGTGTGCTCTGCGCCTTCTGCTCATTAGACTGCACGCCACGGATTTCAATGCCTGGGCTGGGAGTATGATCGAGTCGTGTCGAGTCGAGTCGATTAAAAACCCACTGTAAACCATCTGCGTAGATAAAAATATATATTAGAATTTTTTTCAAGTCGACTCGTCACGGCTCGATCATACTACCAGTCCTGGTTTATTGAAACTGCCAGGGTTTCAGCTTACGCTATCGATTTTGTTTTTTCTCCGAGAATCGAAAATTGGTGATTCTATGGTTTAAAAAATTTTAAAGTAATTGTAATCCGCCACTGTAACGTTATAGTACGTTTAACTTAAATAACTTTAATATTCGTCATTTATAGTCTAATTACTAATTGGTGGTAATTACATATAAAGTTAATCATTATATCGGTAAATTTGTGTGTCAGTAAAAAATATTATAAATGCAAATGCAAGGCGGCAACGTCAGTCTATAATATAATGAAGGTTGAAAGGGTCGAGATAGAATTTCGAATTAAGAAATTTAGTTCGAATTTTGCGTAATTAATCACATCTTATGTGGTCTGGTCAAGGTTTAGGACAAATCTTAAAATATTGTAAATAAATACGTATTGACTACCATTATTAACTGCAAATTCATTAAAACAGCAGAATGTTAGATAATTATTATTAATGTTGATTAGAAGTTTTTTTTTTCTTTCAATAAAAAATAATTTAAATGATAAAGAGGCACGATGTTTTCTCGTCATAATAAGAAGAAAAGTTTATTTTTAAAATAGATTTACTACCTCATTGTAATAGATTTCGATATTCGAAATGAAATATTATTTACGTCTTTTCCAACAAGAAATTCACACCGTATATTTATTTTTGTTTTTAGGCTCGTAAGGCATGTTCATATGCGGTTTCAATCAATCAGAGATGGTTCCATGCATCATGTGCCCGTTCAGCGGCAGTAGCCATGTCCAAATTCGATCAAACTGTTTATATGCCATACGAAAAATTGGCTACAAATCTTGAGGTGGTAAAGAAGCGATTGGGTCGTCCGCTTACTCTATCCGAGAAAGTACTTTATTCGCACATAGATAATCCCCAACAGCAGGAGGTAGTTCGCGGCGAATCATACTTACGCTTACGTCCTGATCGGGTTGCTATGCAAGATGCTACCGCACAAATGGCTATGTTACAGTTTATCTCATCTGGTTTACCAAGAGTAGCTGTCCCATCGACCATTCATTGTGACCATTTAATTCAGGCCCAAATTGGTGGCGAACAGGATTTAAAACGGGCTAAAGAAATAAATAAAGAAGTTTATAATTTTTTGGAGACGGCCGGAGCTAAGTATGGTGTCGGTTTCTGGAAACCTGGTTCGGGTATTATCCATCAAATTATTTTGGAAAATTATGCT
Source organism: Symmerus nobilis (assembly GCA_027564815.1). NCBI lineage: Eukaryota > Metazoa > Arthropoda > Insecta > Diptera > Mycetophilidae > Symmerus > Symmerus nobilis. The sequence continues at coordinate 6,175 of JANTOP010017427.1, read as the reverse complement.
TTTCCTGGACTATTAATGATCGGTACCGATTCCCATACACCAAACGGTGGTGGTTTAGGTGGTCTATGTATCGGTGTCGGTGGTGCGGATGCTGTTGACGTAATGGCTAACATCCCATGGGAATTGAAATGTCCCAAAGTGATCGGTGTTCATTTGACTGGAAAGATAAGCGGTTGGACTTCACCTAAAGATGTAATTCTAAAGGTTGCCGATATTTTAACGGTGAAAGGTGGTACCGGTGCTATCATCGAATACCATGGAAAAGGAGTTGATTCAATTTCTTGTACGGGTATGGCAACCATTTGCAATATGGGTGCGGAAATTGGAGCCACTACATCCGTGTTTCCATTCAACAGTCGTATGGCCGATTATTTAAAATCAACCGGTCGCGAAGATATTGCCGCTGAAGCGGGCAAATATTCACAACAATTATTACAACCCGATCCTGGTTGTAAGTATGACAGTGTGATTGAAATAAATTTGGATACATTAGAACCACACGTTAATGGACCATTCACACCGGATTTGGCTCATCCAATTAGTAAATTGGGTGAAAATTCAAAGAAAAATAATTATCCACTAGATATAAAAGTTTGTTTGATTGGGTCATGTACGAATTCGTCTTACGAAGATATGGGTCGATGTGCATCAATTGCTAAGAATGCATTAAAACATGGCGTTAAATCGAAAATTCCATTCAACGTTACGCCCGGTTCAGAACAAATTCGGGCAACAATCGAACGTGATGGTATCGCCGAAGTTTTCAGGGAATTCGGAGGAACTGTAAATTTGGAGAATTTTCTTTTTTATTAAAAATTATTTTTAATCAATTATTCCCTTATTCATCATTTTAGGTACTTGCGAACGCTTGTGGTCCATGTATTGGCCAATGGGATCGTAAGGATGTTAAGAAAGGTGAAAAGAATACAATTGTCACATCATATAATCGAAATTTCACTGGACGTAATGATGCCAATCCAGCCACTCATGCGTTTGTTACCAGGTAAAAATTCATTTCCGTAAATAGTTCAAATTGTTATAATTTCGTTTGAAAACCGTGCTATAGTCCTGAACTGACAACAGCTATGGCTATTGCTGGTCGTTTGGACTTCAATCCATTATATGATACGTTAGAAGGAGCTGATGGCAAACCATTCAAATTAGATGCACCATTTGGCGATGAATTACCGTCAAGAGGATTCGATCCGGGCATGGATACTTATGAAGCACCACCAAAAGTAAATAAATTATTATTAGTCTATAGTACTAACAACAGTAGTAGTAATGTAGTTTTAAAAGCTATTGTTATACTAGGGTTTCATGTCAACTTATTCGCTTTCTCAATTGGTTTGTGGTCTTATATAATACTAAGCTGGCTACTAAGCATTTATTATAGGTTATCAATTTTCAGCTAGCACGACGTGAACGCTTGAGATAAGAGTTAAAAAGATCGACTTGTTATTAAATTTGGCTGTTATATTTCTTGTGGTAGGAATCTAATGACGAGTGTTTGAAATCAATGGATAATATATTATATTTTTCAGAACTGATTACACAGTTTGTGGAAATTCACAATAGTAAAACTAGATGGACATTAAATACCCTATTCAGTATAAAATCTAGATTAGCTTCAGCCCATAATTCTATTAGGTATGAAGCAATAAAATATCTGCCTATCCCAATATTTTGATCAAGTATAGCACTCAGTTATATTCCCTTCAGTTGGCGAGTTTAATGTACATTTTTGCAAAACCTTGCATATCATTTTACTCAAACACAAAGGTTGTACGGCCGATTAGTCTTCATTAAATTTTTCTGAAGAGGCACTGAAGCACATTGAAACAGTTGGTAGTTGTACATATATTTTAAAATTAGGAGTGTAAAGCCTTTCCTTCAAAGAATGCTGAAACCAAAAACACTTAAGGGAGTTTCGTTATATTGTGCTAATCTATGTGGTAAACCATTTTCTATTCAACAATTTTTCTTTCAAATGTACTAGATTTCTTGTTATTTACTTCATTAAATGTCAAAACCACATTGAAATAGGAGGCGAGTTGTGAGCACTTTACCTTCATGTGCCTACAAGTTAACTAAGGGCGGATTATTAATAATTTTCAAATTGAGATATTCGGATAATTCGAAAATTTTCGGCAATTGATAACAGATGTTGAATAAGAAAAACGAAATCTAGTACAACAGGAGTACACAATTATTTGCTGAATAACAAATGGTTTTTACTATCAAATAGAAAAGCTAATGGAAATTGTATATAAAAGCTGCAGACAGAAAGAAACAGAATAATGGCTTGGTTTTGGAATGGTTCTGGTGTTTATTGAAGAGTAGCCTTAAATTGCACAAGACCTGGACTGTATCGAATTTTTCCTAATTTTACTGGATATTTTAAAGGGATTTTCTGAACTTTTTCAACAAATCATGTTTTTCAAACTTTCTAGATTTTTCTTAGAATACTTTCACTCTGTTTTATTTAAGCAAACTTGCTGATCTTTTCGTTACCTATTTTGGAATTTTGTGCTAATTTCTCTAGATGTTTCTTTGACTTCAAATTTTCCCGACTTACCGCCACATTTTTTCAGATTTTTCAGGCATTTCAGATCATTGACTTACCGCCACATTTTTTCAGATTTTTCAGGCATTTCAGATCATTCACTACTTTTTCGACTGAAACCACGTTTTTTGATAAATATTCCTTACCTATTTCTGTATTTTCCGGACATTAACAGTGTGTTCTCCACTTTCTTAGCATTTTCGAAATTTTTTTGTCTTTTTTTGATTTATATCATTTTTACTATGCGTTTCTGAAATTTTCTATGTTTTTCGCGATTCCTCCGGCATTTTAGGAAATCGTCGGATTATGTCTTTTTTTTCAGATAGTTAGGGAATTTTTTTTCAATCTTTTACTGTTTTTTGATATGAATAAATCCGGTATAGAGGCAGGTAATTTCACAACAGCTATTATCTTCGGATTCAAATTAATAATAAAGGCGTATTTATGATGTATTTATCACATTTGTCTGTCATCTTCTCTGAGAAAATTTCAGGTATTCCGTTTAATTTAGGTAGGGTTCTCCCCGACGTTTCGAACATTTCGTCTTTTTCCGACTATTTTCCCACTATTTTCTGATTTTTCTCAATATTTTCTCGATGAGGAAATTTTGTCTGTGTTTAGGAAAAATTTAGGAGCCTTTAGACAACTATAGACACTATAGACAACTAAGGCCAACTATAAGACTGTTTCAAGACATCTTCAGTTAGTAACCAACACGTTAAGTTATGGTACGTACAATAAAACCTACTTCAACTGCAACCGAAAAGGTGTTTTCAACATGGGGACATTTTAAATGAAGGATTTTAAGTTATTGTTTTAAATTTTGTTGCTAAATTACTAGAAAAATATTTAAAATAAGTGTTGTAAGAACTTGCAAACTTGCAAATATCAAGAATATATAATAATTAACACAGTGTAGGTAGAACTGGTAGAACCCACATGATTGGGTACGTTTAAAAAAAATAAAGTGCATTTCTTTATATAAATTCGGATTCTTATGGCCGGTTTCACAAAAAATCGCTTAACAAGCCAATAGTTAAAAGGCCTATAAATAAGGCAAGCGCTAAATACGACATTTGTTTCACAAAACGTTTCTCTCATTTTGCTAACTAATATTCGTTAAATTACATTCTCCTCATTTGAACGAATGAAAACGAAACAAAAATGGTTTATTCCCTCGTATAAGTTGCATTGAACTTAAAGTAAACGTAATTTATATACTTCGTGGAGTAATTTAAGTTGGTAGATTCTGCATTACTATGGGATGCCCAGTGAACAGGTTCGGCTCTCTCTCTCACAAAATCTTAGCTAGAGCTAAGAGTTAACTCTTAGCTAGAGATTTAGCGATCGCTAAAATTTTGTGAAACAACTTTTTTGTTTATTGGAGTGTTAGTGGATATAACAAAGCGCTTAATATTTGTGAAATCGGCCATTAATCTTAAAATGTTAATATGTTTCCTTTTATTTTTTATCTCCTCCCCCCAATTTGTGACGCCACTTTAAGCGTGTTTTTTTAATCTACTTTACCACACCTTAAATGTCGTACACCAACTCTTTCGGTATTGAAGGTGGAACAAGGATTTTTTCAAGACAAAATTAGGGTTAACTGTATTTATTTGGAAGATACTTACAATTTATAATTAATTAAATCTTATATTTAATTAGGCCCGAACTTACCCATCACCGAACTGATTTGTCCAAATCCAATATCCAAACATCCAATATATCGATTGCCTTCGATTCCCGGGTTATTTCCACGTTTCGATGGGTTTATCGGATTGACTTCCACCTTGATCAAGATCCGACGACCACACCTTATATTTTCCAACACGTTTTCTGTTCACCTTTCGCACTATCACCTTTTTTATTTGTTAACATCTTATTGTTCTTCACTGGTTGGCGAACCCCACTTGATTGATTGCAGCATCCAATCAATAAAATCATCAGGTCCCCAAAAACGGTGTCACGTTGTAGTTTATTAATTCGATTGATTTATTTCATTTGTTAGGCGCTTTATTTAAATTTGAATTCAGTGATGGGCACCACTCGGGTGGGACTTTCTATTCTATCTTAGTATTAAGTACAAAATATATTTACCATATCGCATATTCCTAATAAATACATTATAACGCGATTTAAATAGCTTACTTACTATATCTACTTACATGTTATTTTTCTTCGTTTGTTTAATTAATAATGTAATAATAATATCCTTTGCAGGATGGATCTTCAGTAAAAGTAAACGTTGATCCGAAAAGTGATCGTTTACAACTACTGGAACCATTCGATAAATGGAACGGTAAAGATTTGGAAGATTTGACCATTTTAATTAAAGTTAAGGGAAAATGTACAACCGATCACATTTCGGCTGCTGGACCATGGCTTAAATTCCGTGGACATTTGGATAACATTTCAAATAATATGTTTATTGGGTTCGTTGATTCATTTTTTTGTCGATACATTTCGAAAGTTTTAGACAATTTTATTTGAAAATTTAAATATTTATCTTTATAGGGCAACAAATATCGAAAATAATGAAATGAATAATATTAAAAATTTATTGACTGGAGAATGGGGAGGTGTACCAGATGTGGCACGTTATTATAAAGCGAATGGTGTTTCTTGGGTAACTATCGGTGATGAAAATTATGGTGAAGGATCATCTCGGGAACATGCCGCTTTAGAACCACGTCATTTGGGTGGCCGGGCTATTATTGTTAAATCGTTTGCTCGTATTCATGAGACAAATTTAAAGAAACAGGGAATGTTACCGTTAACTTTTGATAATCCTTCCGATTACGACAAGGTTTGTACAGAAAATAGAATTTATTAAAATGTTAATTTTCCACAACATGTTTTTATTTGCTAGATCCAACCGACCGATAAAATTTCAATTCATGGTTTAGCAACGTTTGCACCAGGTAAACCATTAGAATGTAGTATCAAGCATAGCGATGGAAAAGTAGAAAAAATAAAATTGAATCACACATTTAACGAGCAACAAATTGAATGGTTCCGTGCAGGAAGTGCTTTGAATCGTATGAAAGAAATATCCGGAAAAAAATAAATTGTCCCCGATCTTTTATCTAAAGAATCTTTAAACCAAAAACACAACAAAAATAAGAAGAAAAATTATTATTATTTTTATATAATTTTTTGTTAAACTGGATCATGATTAAGCTCAATCATTCAACTGAAGAACTAACGATATACTATTTCAATATAAAATCAACTTATTACGAACCGATAGACGCGATAAAATTAATTATTAGATTTATAAATTTTAAATGTAGTAATTTTATAATATTTTCATTGATTTGTAGAAAAATTTTTTAATTCTTGTATTATAATAGTTTGTTAAAAAAATTTATTAATTATCATCGTTTTACAATTTTTTGTCTCATAATAATGTTTACAAACGAAAATGTAAAAAATTGCATGCAAGAGAAGTTTAGAAAAGAAAGAAAATAAACAGAAACCCTGTTAAATATTAGATAATGGCTGTTATTATATCAACTTTTCTATGCCGCATATATCGTGGGCTTACAAGCGAAACACACTAAGTCAAAAAATCTAGTTTTGAGTAAATGAAGGAAACAAAAATGACAA
>JANTOP010017416.1:0-13828 GCA_027564815.1 Symmerus nobilis | reverse complement strand
GAACACTTTAAGAAACTTTCGATAAATTTTTCATAAGTTCTTAAGTTTCTCTAAGTACATTGTGATCAGGCCTTTATTCCAAAGCTAATAACTCCTAAATGGCGATATATTAAGTAAACGCAATTGAACGGAGCATTTCGAAAATATTGTTAAAAAAATTTGAAACAAAAATTTCTCAACTTCTCCGATATGATTTTGGATATTTTTTTTACACATTTTTTTAACAATATTTCCGAATATCGTTTGACATATCCCACATATCATTGACATGTCCCACATGAAAATCGAATGAGCTGTTTAGGAGTTATAAACGTTGGAACAAGACGCCAATCCCGATATTTTAGCAAAAATACGACACTTTAAGGTACCCTGCAATAGTAACTGTAGATCGGATGGGGAAGCAAAAAAATTCGTGTGGATTATTTTATCAACCTGTAACGCCACTATCGTTATACGGTGTTTATTTAATATTTATTTTGTATTTTTGTTTATATTTGTATTTAAATTACTATTTGTACCTATATTTAAGAAAGTTTAGAAAGGCCCATCGCCCATCATTATTAGGCGCCCATCACTGGCTTTACTAGATTCTTAAACACGTCGGAACCGTCAGGAATGTGAACATCGAATATTAAAATTTGACACAAGCAACAGAAACAGGGGTTCGAGAGTAAAAATAAAAATAGAGACGTGTATTCAAAAAAGGAAAAATTACCGAAGGGGATTCGAGAACGAACCATCACCGAGAAAAGTTCAAAAATCAAAGTGGAAAAAATAGAACTTAAAAAATTAAATTAAAAATTAGAAAAGAAATATTTAGAAGACCCGGGAGTGATTTTAATAAAGGTAATGAAGAAAACCCGGTATGGTACTAAGGCGGAGTAATAACGGACTTGAACATCATTTTTGCCAGCAATATTGAACATCAGGAGCAATAATAACCAACGAAGCATCAAATCATCAAATTCTTCACCGGTGATGGGCCATAGGGAATAATTAATATTTGGTATTTTAAAATTATAAAATTAAAATTAAAAATGCAAAATTTTCGGGGTAAATGATAAATGTGCGATTTTTTTCCATCGTCGCCACAATGTATAAAATGTACTCAGAGTTTCAATAAATTTTATACATTATAACGTCTTTTGTTATTCGATTAAAATGTATTTAAATTTATTATATTTATGTGTATATGGTAATAATCTTGTATTTAGATTTTAAGTTTTGTGTTAACAAGTGCCCATCACTGTCCGGCGGCCCATCACTGTATACTAATGTCGTTCGTAATTTAGAAATATACGCCAGGAAGCGAATATTAGTTGACATAACAACGATAATAATATTGACAACTGGTGGAACAATAAAAATCAAGGTGTGGCCATGGGGGCGATGGAGAAAAAGATCAGTACGGACTCCGATATAAATTACACGAAAACACATCCAATCGTTAACTGGATACAATTTTATTGCAAGTAGTGAAAAGATTGAGAATTGTTTAAATAAAAGTGGACAACGACAATTAATATTAATATTTTATTGGTGAGCAAACGGGAATTGAGGAGCGTAACGGTAAAGAAGGGCGGTTCGGACGAAATAGGATAGGAATTGGAATTGGAAAACGATGAAGGAATGGAATAAAAGAAATTATATATCGAAGTATGGTAAGGTGTGAGGTGTGAGGTGTGAGGTGTAATTATAAGGAAGTATGAGTGATGGGACATAGGATTCTTAGTCGTAAGTAAAATTGAATTAGATTCTAAAGAAAATAAAGAGTTAAAAAAATAATTTGAATTTAAATTTAATTAGTTTTTAGAGAAAATGTCCGTCTTTTTAAAAGGAAATAAAAATTAATGAAAAGGGCGGTACAACATTCCTTATTTGTTAAAAAAATTCAAGAAAATCAATAAAAAAAAACGTAGTCCTAACCCTATTTCCCTCCTTAATAGCTAATAATATTAAATACAGCAGCTACTTAAAAATACTTTACATTAAATTTTAAACAATAATAAATTTTGGTATGGGGGCATATTGTTAATTTAATATATTCTTTAGGGTTGTTAATCTATATAATAATTATATACATACGATAATATAAACCCAGTCTATTTTGTAAAGTAAATTCATCATTTTCGATAAATATTTATCTAAATATATTATTATTTACTCCTAGCAAATAGTAACGTATGGCCAATTAATTAATTTAATAATAATACTAAGTAAATATTATATGAATGACATTTAATACTAAAATGTCTCTACACAATATTTGCTGACAAAAAAAGGTTTATTATTAAAAAAAAATCATTAATTATTACATTATTAAATAATATTATTATTATTATCATTGAAGCGATAAATACTTCAAGTACCTCATCATAGCCGTTCGATTAAAGTAAACATCAAATTAATTTCTTGTCGTATGTAATTATAGTTTATTTTGTGTATTCGCAGAAGCCGTTGATTTTAAAAATTACTTTAGAAGGCAACCTGATGAGATTTTCCATTCGCAAGAAGAAGTGAAATTTAGAGAAGATTATCTTATCACTTTTTTGCGATTAAATCGGAAACATGAACGGACGGCCCATTTACTAGCAATTTAAGTATTACAAGTACAAAAAAATATATTGACATAAATCTAAGAAATAAACCGACAAATTTCCATATTATCGTTATTTGATAATTATTTTAATTAAATTAAAAAAAAAAATGCAAAGTATCCATTCATATTTCCGTTTAATGTAGTTCACAAGAGTTCGCAAGTCCTTTTCTCATCAAGATGTTATAATATTATATCAAGATATGTATTATAATTTTTCGATAATATTCCAATCCATAAATTTTAAATCCAACACGCTTCAAGTTTTTTTTCGCAAATGTACAAATATCTTCAAAAAATTACTTCAGACACTTTCATTATCAACAGCTCATAATGTCTATATGCATATTAATTTATCATAATTTAATAAGTAAGCGCGTACGACAGATGGTACCAAAACTAATAATATAATACGTTGAATTGATTGTGGAGCCATTTATTGGGGGCACATTGCGTGGGATAGTGTGAGTGGTAGATTTCTGCGGGTAATTAAGGTGTAATATCACATTGTTATAAATGTATTTCATCATTTATGGATGGATTATTATTATTAAAATTATATAACTGATGTTCTGCCAAAATATGGTTTTATTAATCGTGTTCGCCGATTTAAAAACATTATTTTCACAAATTAATATGAAAAGTTTTGGTAATGAATACGAATAATATAGGTTAATCCATCATAAATTAAGCTGTTATAAAATAAATGCTTATTAACTTACTCGAACTGGTTAATCGTTCTCTCCAAGCCATTGGATTCGTTACTAGCCCTTGTAATCCGGGCCAATACAAATGAGATCGATCAACCAATGGTCCGCCATGTCCTTTCAATTGACCATTTTGACTTTGGGACAAATATTGGGCCATACCCGCTGCAGCAGCGGCTATTGAAAATCTTGGCATAGCACCTAAAGCGAAATTAAAATAAAATGTATTAAATGATGTATGTACTCATAAAACAGTCTACAAGACAAAATTTGAATCGAACATTTTTCGATTCCTCCACAATCTCTATTGTCAACTATATCATCAGAATTAGCGTTCTTAATCTCCTTGTAATATGTTACGAAACACATGCAAATTTTTGTCTCCAGTTTTGTCTCAAATTTTTGTCTAATCAGTATCTCAAATTCGTCTAAACCAATAAATGGAGCACAAAACGAAGAGCAAACTTTATAGAAATTGTTGTACATGTATTGAAATTAGATTTGTTTAAGAGTAGATTATCATTTGAAAAAAAAGTATATATCTTCGCTGATAATAAATATTTGACATTTCAATTGGTTTGAAGCTGGGGTTTAAAAGTTAGACGAGTAGAGACACTGAATTAGACTAGTTTTTACATTCTTATTCACGGCAAACGGGGTCCATATTAATTAAATTTCTCTATGTTCGAAGATTTTCGCAACACATTACAAGGAGATTAGTACGCTAGTCAGAATTATAGAGTACAGAAACGTATACAAGTTATTCGGAATCTTGGCGCCGATCGTCAGCAAGCATGCACTGCATAAATAGAAAAATTTCATTTGAATATTATTTTAATGTTTAAAAGGTTTTCTTTCAATCTCAATGTAAAATCATAATAAGGAATAGCTTCTAGGGTATGTTATGGTCAATGAAGAATAAAATGTTATGAATTATTCTATAATAACAAAACATTAGTAATTTCGTAATCGGATAAGTATTGAAAAAATGCATGGAATACAGTAGTCTTGACATTTGCGGAGGTTACGTTCCAAAATAAACCGCAAATGTGCTACCGCGAATAACTCTTTCTTTTAAAATCGAACTCTGAAAGCTATAACTCTGGATAAAGTGGTCGTATTTTGAAAATTATAATGTTCAATGTAGATTGATCATTTTTTTCAATTTGTGTTTGTTTAGTTGTTAATTGTTATCTTCTTCAGAGAATTCTCGACTTATAATCAAAAATTAGGGCGACTTATAATCAAAAATTAGAGCCTATTACTCATGAATTTGAATTTGAAAAATCATAGTTCAGCTGTCTAATCAGTATTTTTTAGCTCACCTTATCGCCAAACCCACGAATGTCGAGGGTATTTGATAACTCTTTAATATGAAAATTTTTTATAAATGAGAGAATTTGATGATAATCAACAAATATTTTAAAAAATCGTAAATTTCAAAAAATTCCCAAATTACATGAAAACTCGAAATTTTTGAAAATCTTATATCTACAGAATATTTGAAAATCGTGCAAAAGTTGATTTATCCAATTTCTTCTATGACATTAAATTTTGGAGCGAATCTACAATATAAATATATGAATGAGATTTTTAGTATTTGTAGAACGATCACAAGAGAAAAGCATGTCCTCGCTCCCGATGCGTTGAATAGAATGACTTTTAAAAAAGTTATTGCTTGAAAATCCTGGCATTTGAAATTATTGGTGAATTTTCTTTCCCACGTTCTCAATTCTTGCAGAGTATATTTCAAGAATTATTATATTGCCAAAGGAGATTCGAGAAGATATTTTCGTTTAAAAATCTAAGAACAACAGAAAAGAATAGAATTACCAAACTTAAACTTAGCTTTATTCAAAAAAAATGGTCACCTTTTCACCAATACCTTGGAGACAAACAATATAAATTTTTCGTTTTTTCCCCCTAATTTTCCACGAGATGTCGAAAGCCCGATTAGCTGTCTTGTATATTCTCTGAATTACACCTTTAACATAAGTTTTGGCACAAAATCAGACCCTATATAAATTAATTAACACTCAACTGATAATTTTTTAATATTTTTTTTTGAATCTATTGAGTTATTGTTTTCTAAAAACTACATTACAAAACTGAAAAGGGACCGTCGTCTTCTATTTTTCGCAAAATCCGCTTCACTTGCTTCAAAATGGTCTGGACGACGGTTATATCCACTTCTTTAATCTTGCGCTGTATTCGCCGGACCAGCTGTTGTTGATTTTGGGCTTCCCAACCTTTGTCTTACACTAATCTACTTAGTAATGCCAAAGATATTTGGTGGATTGTCATTTTTGAGCACAAAAGCAATGTTTTGTTGTCCAAGCCAATCGGTGGTCTTTTTGAATAATGACAGGCAGCGAGGTGTGGCCAAAACATTATTTCGTCCATAGGGTGCTTATTTTGTACAAACTGTACCATTTTCGGTAAGCATTTTTTAATATAAATGTCGGAATTGATCGCTAACCTCTCGATAAATGAACGCACTTCTTCGAAATATCCTCCGAAATCGCGCACCAAACCAATAGCTTAGGCTCAAATTTCGAAACACTTTTGAATCTAACATTCTCTAGAGTTGTGTTAGGAACATCCGTATAGAACCCATCGTTTCTAGGTATTTTTTCCAAGTGCTTCTGTATATTTTGGACACGCTTTCGCTAATGATATGTAATTTACGTTATTTTTCTTTAAAACGGGATGTATCATCATGTTGGAAACGTTAAATTTTTTTGATAAACGATTAGTTGTTGGTCCGATCTTGTTTTTTGCAAGTGCAGGCAGTTTTTCATGTTTTATAGGAGGGCGACCACGTTTTTTTCTATTTTCACATGGAACACCATTTCTAAAGTCTTTTAAAGTACGGTACATTGTTCGCTTTGAAATATTGTTATTTTTAAATAATTTAAAAATTTCATGATTTGTTAGCTGTCCATCAGATACTTTATATACAGCTTTTTTTTCCTCAAGCTTATACGACATTGCGAAAATAAAATGTAAAGAACTTTTTATTAAAATGTAAAGCTAATATGTTGGAACAATTGGAAAAAAAATGTACCCTTTAGTTTGTATTTCATTTCAATAAGTGCAATCATTTTGAAAAGTGTGCCAAAACTTATGTTAAGGTTGTTAATCAAATGTTTGCAGCACAAACATAGCAGCAAATTTATCCCTATATTTTATCAGAATATCCTATATATTATCAGAATGGTTCTATAAATTTCTCAATTCTCATGAAATTTCGTAGTTTTTATAAAAATGTTGATGAGTTCCTAATTTCTGATGAGTTTTTCGAATTTCAATATTACAACTTCCAAATGTTTCGAAATTTTCTAAATAAGTTGTAAATGAATTCCCTAAGACATTTTCTAAAGTAGTAACATTTCCTAATTTTAATAAATTTTCTGATTTTTATAAACAACTGGAATATAAATATTTAAATATTTTTCCATTACCAATTCACTCGAATCCAATTTTCTGTAAGTAATATTCATAAGAATAATTTTAAGGCGATCAACTTAGCGACATTATACCCGGGGCCTATTTTCCACGCTCGATGCATATAGTCCAGCGAATAAGATGATTGTAAGTTTGGCCTGTATTTCGGCTATGAAAAGAAAGAAATCATAGGGTCACATCAATTACTGTGATACATGGTTCCGTTTTTGGTCAACAGTCAAAAACTCTTGTGCCGAAAACTAGATAAATCTGACTAACATTTTACCAGATGTCGTTTGAAGAATGGTATACACATTTTTTGAGTTGGTAATGATCTGCTGCATCTAGGATGCGTGTATTTAACAAGTTGAGCGGCACATTTCCACCGGTGGTACATTATGGTACACTTCGAATGGACTGGGTGTCATTATTAGGTACAGCGCCGCATGACCGCCGACTGATATATTTTACATAGGTTTTGTACATGTTTGAAAAAAAATGTTTGGCATGGAAGTTTCGTATTAAATTTTAATTCATTGCTGTTGATACTAATAATAGTAATTGCTTGCGTAACAACTGCTTTCTGCAGTCAGGACCTCCCGAAAGCTTCACAAATATTTTCTTCTGTTTGTCTAATTTCTATGATGCTAGTTGTTAACAATGCGATCATATCCCTAATCTAATTAAAGGTTTATATTATTTGTTAGGTCTTAACCTGTTGCCACTGACCATTAATTAATTTACAACAGGTGTATATGTTTTTTGCTTACTCCTTTATACAAGAGTCTACCGTAAAAATATATACTTGTAGTACGTGGGATTTACATTAGTTTTTCAACCTTTACGTGACCATACGATACCACGCGACTAGTATTCGACAACTGATGCGATCGAAAATCATTATTTTTGTTAAGATAATAATTCGTAGCTACCAGAATCAAACCCATAACCTCCCTCTCCCAAAAGCTACGACGGTGCCGTCTGGCCCAAAGTAGAGAAGTGCTGTTTACTTAATTATTCAAAATATTTATAGAAATCCAATGTGCATACTTATATTTATTATAAACAAGATTTTTATTGTTACGATTCTTAAACTCTTTTATATTTTTCAGGAATTTATTGTTACGATTATAATTAATTCATGTTTAAATAATTTATTAATTTCGTTCTTATCAGCTCCAATGTTCAAACGAGACTGATTCTTGATTAAAAATTTCCCTTTTATAGGCATTCTGATGTTCTAATTTCTAAATCAAAAAATGTTCCTATTATATTTTCAATAATATCGAGAGTGTTTTCTTTTTATTTCGTAACACTATCCCCCCCAAACAATTATTCGACTCGAATGATTAATTCTGACCGCGATACTTCGCCACAAATAATTCTTTGTATACTTCAATTAAGTTCTATGCATCGTTGTACCCTTTCCCCTTGAGTCCCTCTGCAATCGGTTGTAGTAACAATACTCGTAATTGTTTGTCACTTGATTACCACATCAACCGGAGTACATTTTGCCACCGCAACACCTTTTTGTAATACTTTCCTGTTTTCAGTGGCATTAACTAGTCGAACCTCAAATTCCCCTCCTGCAGACTCAACTATACAAAGCTGTTGTACCCCATAATCTTCGTCCAATATCGTCCACATGATGGACTCGGCGTTTCCAGGAATTGTAACTTTACCAGTGGTCATTACTTTAACTTCAGAATTTTTCAAGGATTTAGTGATAATTCCGTGTTCTTGCTTAGAAGCAGCCTATGCTCCTTATCAAGAACCCATCCATTTGACCGCATGAAAACCAAACCAATCAAATTTATCTTTAATGTCGGCTTCCAAGAAAACATGATCAAATCGATTCCCTTTATCGCTAATCCAAAAATTCAATCTTAATTCACCAAAGACTGAAACCAATTCCTCAGCAGCCATCTTCAAAACAAACTGTCTCGAATTTCTCACTACCTTTTTACCATATACCATATCTGGACGAATAATTGACCTTGTTGCACCCGCATCTAGTGTGAATTCACATAGCATTCCAGTAATTCCACCACTCACAATTAAGTTCTCATTATTTTACATAAGAGGGTTGATGATTTTAGGGACAAGAGCTCTGGGAGTCAGTCTTCGACCTTCAAAATTATCTTTCTTTAGTTTTCCGAATTTTGAGAGATCTCTTCCTGATCCCGTGTCGGCTCGTTGCACTGTGATCTAAAGTGTCCTCTAATTGCCAAATTCTGGGTGCTGATATATCGTACCGTGCCGCAGCCAGTTTCGATGTTTCGACTATTAGAGCGTACATCAAAGCGTCCTTAATTGTCGTCTTACCACTTAGTATAACGGCTTGTTTAATTTTCGGGTCACAAATACTACCTATAAAGGCGTGAACAGCAACACTTTCAATTACTTGTTCGGATTAGGGAAAGCTAGACGAGCCAAGTCGAAACGCCCCATTCAATGCCGTTCATTTGATATATAACACAAGAAAATCGAATAAGCCGTTTAGGAGTTATCATTGTTGAAACAAGACGCATATCCCGATATTTTACACGACACTTTGAGGTACCCTGCATTACTAACTGTAGGTCGGATGGGAAACAAAAAAATATGTATCGAATATTTTTTCAACCCTAACAAATTCTGAAACTTTTATCGAAATCGTAAGGGATCGGAACAAAAATCACCCTTTTTGGTAAGTTTCATACGGAATTGCTGTATAACGAAACACAAAATTTCACAGCAATTTAAAATTGGTGTGGCGCTCACCGTGTTAAAAATAGATACAAGCTATTGGACCATACACATTGAGTTACTATAGTTTGCTACTCATGTAGCATTGGTAGGTTATGGAACCTAGTTCTATCACCTTCGTAGCTTTTCAAGTTTATTTATAATTTTATAATATGTATTTTATAATGAGGTAATCTTTGACTTAAAAATGTGTTCATTAATTTTCGGAAACTAACATTTCTATTAATAAGAATAAAAGTTAAAGTAACCAATATTAAAGTTTTCCGAGCAATTAAAGTCAAAGTGTGAATATACTGTATGAATTCGTCTGACTGTTTAACCTATGGCATATATTCATCTTTACATCCAGACTTATAAATTTGTTTTAATTTATAGGAATGCTAATTTTGAGCACAAAAATTTACCATAAGGACAAGCTTTAAGTGCCAACTTTAGAATATACATCCAAATAGTTCAATGAGAAAATATTTTACCAAATATTTTTTGCCAATTTACGAAACTTTATTTTACCAACCGCGGGCGCGGATTTTTGGATTATCTTCTACCGTGTTTACTTTGGGTAATAAAAATAAAATTAGTATTAAATACAATTTAAATTATGGCCAAAAAGTAGACAAACTTTACGAATAATTATTATTATAGTAATTAATTTGAATATAAATATATAGTTCTTAATTAAAATATATGCAACTGCGCCATGGAAGTCATCAGGTATACATTTCTATTTTATTTTCTTAAGTTTAAACTCGCATTATTATTAATTAAAGGATAAGTTTAAAAATAATCAAAACATCTTTCTGGTTTAATTCAGAACATTAAATACTAAGTCTTAATTGTTGTACTACCTTCTTATTTCTATTCAATATTGCTATTAATATTTTTCTCGTGAATCTAGAAAATATTACTAATTAATTAATTCTACAATCAATTATACGCGATTAACCCCATATAAAATTCCCAGAACGGTATAAATCACAAAACAATGAATATTGTCGGCTTACCGCTTGTTAAGGCATTTAATCCTGTCGTTGTAACAGGTGGTGGTCGGGATAATATTGTATCAATACCATGAGGATTCGGTGCACCATGTGAACCATGTGTGGCCGACGTTTGATGATGGCTCACATTAACACCTCCATTACAAGCATTTGCAGCCGATTTCATTTCGGTCATTGAATGCAATGCTGCCAATGGGGGACCCAAAAAACTTAACGGTAATTTATGATGTTGATGATCCAACATGGCTTCTAGAGATTTCTTCCCACTCGTCGATAAATTATCCGGACTATGGGATCCTATACTATCCGGATGTTGGGGACTTTGATAACCGGGTTCGTCACCGCTTCGCTGACTCGTCGAATACGATCTCGAACTGTCAACAGGACTATCACGATTTCCCGTTATCTGTTCTGGACTTAACGAACCGTCCCGATCAAATGTATCGTTCGATTGACGTTGCCTGGATAATATATTATCACTATTGTTAAGACGTCCTGGTCTATTATCACCGTGTAAATTACTGTTCGTACCGTTATTGTTATATTCTGTACCGTCACCACTTTCACTATTATTCACTTGTTGTAAAGCACTATTATTCAAATGTTTATTTGCTATACCGTTATCTGTATTATTATTATGATAATAGTCACTTATATAAGCCGGGCTGTTTCGACTGGTATATTGATTTAATGTTGGACTATTACTATTCGAATTAAATAGTTGTGCAGCGGATGCCACACTTACATTTGTGTGATGATTGCCACCAATGCTACCGGTAACATCGAATAGTCCGTTACCAGGCGGTCCACTACCCGTATCACCACCCGGACTATGATGTTCACGATATCCCGGGAATGTATTGCCGAACGTAAATCCATGGGCTCCGGCAAGAAAACCCGGCGTCCGAAATGCAGCCAGATTTAATGCGGCTGGAAATCCAATGTGCTGGCCAATTGAATGATTATTTAATTGATTGATCGGTCCAGTTGATATGTACGATGAAATTAATCCACTTAATTTTGGGCTATCGGCGCCCGATGTTTGTAAGTATGGACTACCCAGATTGAAGCGAGAATATTTAATTTGTTTTTATTTAATTTATATCAATTAAGCCGATCAATTATTAATAAATCACAAAATATCACGAAATATACAACCATATTCCTTAACAAAATCATTTATGTTGGCAGAGAATACAGACCACGAAGTATTCCTAAGACACACCAAATTCTTCTTAAAAATGTTTTCTTATGACTTCAAGTGAAATATTTCAAATAATCACAAAAACACACGTTTCATAATTCCGATGAGAAAATCGAAAAACAAGTGTTTTCCCAAAAAAAAAACGTATATGAAATTCACTAAATTGACCGCGACCGAACCGTTCTTCTAGGCCTAACGAATAAGAATGACTCTGTGAATAAAGAAAATATCACCGAACCAATTCTTTTCGAACAATTGTTGTTTTTTTATTGGCACCCCTCCCCAAAATACTTGAACAATTTTTATATTATTTTCTCATATAATAAATATAAATGGTATGAAAATATTATAAAATAAAAAAGTAATAATATTACTTGTGCACCAAATAATATTTAATTCACAGAGGTCGTCGTCACTATGGTACACACTTACTAGACACAAGAGCAACCTTCAAGCCAGAGGAATACTCTCTCTCTGGGTATATATTATGGTGAATTATTACATTTTAGTGGGCAAATATATAAAAAAAAGTCTATCATTGGAATAGAATAATGTACACATAGGGGGCCAAGAGTTGAGGAAGAAAGAAAGATGATGAGATGATGGCTTTAAAATACAACACTCAAAGTTCATGGTATAAATATCGTTTAATATTTTAGATTTCTATAAATGGAGATCCTGTCTGTATCCTGTTTGTATATTTTTTTTTAAACGTGTTCAGAGAATTTTTCGGATATAATTTTTTTCTTTCATGATTTTCCAAAAACATATAGCACCGAGCAATACACCAAACATAATAAAAAGGATACGCCTTCCATATCTCCAACCCAACCGGTTATTTAATACCGCAAGGATATTTTGATATTCCATTATATTCGCATGGATTTGGGGTACGTATATTCATATTTACCGTATATATATATTTGTGGATATAATTTTAAAATGGGAAAATAAGGGCGGAGCTTTTGAGAAGTTCATTATTCCGTCTCATTTCTTTTCTGTTAATAAAATCATTTTCTACTTTTGTTAATAATCTTCCTCGATACACACAAGGACAATTGTACTGGTTCGTTTTCCTATTTTTTTTTTCTTCTCTAATACAGGGGTCCTTTTCTTATGGAATGGTGGTTTTATATCTATATTTACTGGGGGATCAGATGGAGCTTTTAGTATGCTGCAATTTTGTCTCTTTCAACTTATTTTCATCCCATTTCGAATGGAGAAAAAAATTATAAATATATTAAATTTTTATTTGGCTTGGGTTGTGTCCATTATTGTTTTGTATGAAGTATATTGTTATCCAGTTATACTGTATTATTATTTATTTATTTTTAAATGAGAGAAGATGATCAGAGAAGCGGTATTCATTAGATACTCAGTTATATATAATATATATATACTACATATACAGCTCATGAGTATTAATAAAGAATGAAATAAAATAAACGAATTTATTAATGAATGAATAAAATGATAACTTTTATTATTTGATTAATTTCAATTTTATGGGTATTGGTAATAGCATGGGTAATCTTTATATATACACATTCTATGACGGGTCGAAAATTAGGAATAATTCGAAATCTATCTGATTGTTTCAATATGGTTCCGATGCAATTCGAATGCAATGGAACTCAATTAATTAAATAGAATAAATTCAATTCAATTAGTATAAAGCAGGGGTGCCCAAACAGCCGATCGCGATAGATCGATCGATCTTTTGATGCTTTTCGGTCAATCGCCGTCTATGTATAAATAAAATAAAATCAGTTTTATGTGCTTACTTTTAAAGTTTTTCAGTTACAAAATTGAATTTTCATCAAAACTATTTTGTATATTTTTTTCCAAACAATAATTTCAAACATTCACGATTTTTTTTCATTTTTCGCCATGTCTAATTTTGTTGAGCAAAGAGAGATTAAATTTTGTTTGCGAAATAATTATTCTGCCGCGGGAACGTTTAAGATGTTGGAAGGGCCTTTGACGAACAGGCTATGCCACAAAAAATGTTGACAGGTGGTACGAAAAGTTCAAAGAAGGCTGAGAATGGCTTGAAGACGAAAAGCGCCCCGGACGACCCATGAAAGAAAATCAAAGATTTGGTGCTCCAAAATCGTCGATTGAGACC
>JANTOP010017405.1:0-10944 GCA_027564815.1 Symmerus nobilis | reverse complement strand
AAGGATTTAAGAAATTTATTTTAAGACAACCCTAAACATATTTTTATATTATATTTTTGAATAAAGAAAAATTTTTTTATTTTTTTCAAATTGTTTTAATATTGGCATGAATTTCAGATTCGAAATTGGCCTTAAAAATAATATCTCTTTAAATAGGAATTTAAAACCATCGATGTTATCATTTTTGTAAAATTCCCTTTGGGAAATGGGAAGTAGGATAGAGTATGGTCGCATGGAACATATATACATAATAGGTACTCCTACTGTTAGTGAAATTAATTAATAACTACTTTTCTGACCTTTCGAATAAAATATTGTATTAAGCCAAGTGACAGAATCAGCTACTATAAGTGTTGAAAAATATTAAAGTCGTTTTTTGAATTCTCTACTTAACTTTAAACTTAACTTTAAGGATTTCATGGTCTCCAATCGTGTAGAAAAGTTTTATAAAAACGTTGTTGGCAATAACTCGTTTTTTCTTGGTACTAAAACTTATTATAAAGACCAATTGAAGCCAATAAAATTATCTTCGGGATATATACATACATAACCTACATAGTATCAACCTGAATCTAAGACATTATTGATTAATACAGAAAATATATTCATTTTTACGTATATTTTCTTCAACAAAGAATTTTCTCTCCAATGAATTTGATGTAGAAAACAATCTAATTTTCGCAAGAAGAAATTATTCACAAGAATTCACAACAAATAATTATTATTCCATATTATCCTTACTTATACTAAAATATCGGAAAGTTTGATCGAAAAAATAGGAAAATATCAAATAATTTTATATTATTTGCCGTAAATTCTAGTTCCTTTGCCTTAAATCCTTAGTTGCCTATTAATTCTAGACCAAAAAATATCCGAAATAATCTAAAAAGTCTGGCAAAACACAGGAAAGCTAGAAGAAATTTGATAATGTCCAAAAATGGTTCGATAAAATCAAAAAAAGTTGCCAAAAATTTTGTTAAGTAAAAAAAAAATTTGAGAAGTAGTCGGGAATGGAGGTAAAATGTTAGGAAATATTAGGACGAATTTTGGAAAAATCAGACAAATCTGCATATAAATCTCCCAAACAGTCGCCAAATTTCGTAAAAAATTCGAAGAAAATCTTAAGATTTGGGAAACTTTCTTCTGATTTTTTACATTTTATCCCTTTTTGGATATTAAAACCAAATTTTATGCAGGCAGATAGATTCGGAGAATTCCCGTAATTGGACCAATTCATAAATTGATAATTAATTCTTAAAGAAGAACGTCTCTGCTTTCCAGGGATATATTAAGATTAGCTGAAGTTCACACAAATTAATCCCTTAAATTAAATACGATTTTTTTGGAAATTTTGAATTTATGTTCCGATTTTCTCAATTTAAATTTGAACGTAAAAAATCTGGGAAATTTTCTACCCAATAAGTAAATCTTAATTAAATCAAGTTTTAGCTATAGTTACTAAGAAACGATTCAGTATGGGTTTCATGAGGGTAGGTTTACGTCCTACCTCTCTTTAAGTATGAAAACTCATTCAATAGTAATTAAATTTAAAATTGACTCGGAAAATTCGGAAATTTTTTTTTTGCGTTCTTTTTTCAATTCAGAAATCCGAAAGAATTAATTTTTCTCGTGAAAACGGAATTATTAAGCTACGAGCTTCCGAATACCCGCTAAAGTTCCAGAAGAATTGTTTTGTATTTCTATTAGGCAATTTTTCATTTAAATTCCGAAATAAAAATTTTTTTAAATCAATTTGGCAAGTCATCCCACTACAGAATTTAAATACTCGAAAACTTCTTAGCAAAGGTATATTAATCTATGCAAGAATCGAGCTGTGGATTCTTCAATAATATCTGTAAAAAGATTCAGATGTTTTGCTTGAGAAATAACGGAGATTTGACTAAAATTTAGAACTGCGTCCAGAATTTAAGTAGTACCGCAGAAGTTGAGTATCAAGGCTTTCAGAAGAAGTCTTTGATTATTTGCAAATGATTATATTCAAATTAACAATTTTCTTTTAGAAGAAAATTTCATATAGGAATAATAGAAATATCTAAACGAGAAAACTGACTTTTAAACCACCCTAATTTAAAAAATAAAAAAGAAATCGATGAAATATTAGAAGAGAAGCGTCTTTATAAGAGTTCGATCCTGCGGAAAATTTTGTTCCGAACTTAGAAAATCTAATAACGGTAAATTATTTCTAGGTAAATATAGAATGAATTGTGTAAACCATATTTTTGGAAAATATCCACCATTAAGATTTTAAGAGGGTTTATATGGGATGGGACCGAAAACGTAAATTTCTAGGAAATGTTTAAAATTTTCTGGAAACATTTAAATTGTAAAAACTCGAATTGGTTTCATTTAAGCAATGTTCTAAGTGATATAATTCAATTTTAGGGGTTCCCCTAATAAGTTGTATTTTTAAAATGACGTCAAAAATCGGTTTTTAAAAAATCTACCCTTGAATTTTGAAACGATGAATGTTTCCCTGAGAAATACTAAAGGTTTTCTATATGAAACCTCGTAACTAACTTGAAAGTAGTTTGATTTCATTTTATAGAAAGAACTATTCTATTGCATCGGAAGCTTAGATTTGTGCAGAATATTTTACCGGTCCTCGTTGAGTAAACTTTTAAGACCTGATTACTATATTGCTAAAAAATATATCCATAAATATTTGAAGTCGCTCCGACTGTGTTAAAACTACCTGTTAATAGTCGATAGGTGTACTACTCATATAGATAAAGAAAAATACCAAATTTCATCGAGATATGTCCATTCGTTTTCTAATTACAGCGATGTAAAGTCGTCAAAAATTCGACAATTCGACATGCATTTTTTGAATTGCTCTAAGAGGTCTCCTAATTGAGCTAATTGAGTTGGGCGAGGTATCATTTTACAGCACTCTTGGTGCCCCTTCCTGTGGTATAGAACAGAATATAGCCTAACGTAAAAAAATTTTTCTGAAAATGTAAAAAAAAAATGTTAACTTTAATTTTTTCCGAAAAGGCATATTTTAAAATTTTCAAATTAATTTCATGAATAGTTAGTATTGTTGTGCCAATACTATGCCAAATATAAATGTGGGCACGAAATGGGTTCATTGTTGAAAAAATTAAAAACTAAATTTTGGTTTTTATTAACATCCTGTATTTAACACTGAATAACACAAAAATCCTCATTTTTACATTTCAATGTAAAATTTGAACACTAGCCTGAAGAAAGAGTACAATAATGAGTCTAATGTACCAAATTTCATGAAAATCTGAGATGGTGAGGTTCAGAGAGTGTGTCGATTTGATATGGAATGACTCTTTCTAATTGTAATTCATCGATCACAATCCACCATGCCGTCCATTAATTGCAAGATAAATTTTACTAAATTATTTTTAAGAAGAATGTGCAAATTTAAAATTTGTTCAAATTCCTTAAGGGGTTCAGTACCTGAAAAATGAAGAAAAATCGATTTTTTTAATTCAGTTTTCTTAGAAACTACATTAATGGGACATAATTTTTTTCTTTCTCATCTAATGGAAGAATATCATAAGAAAACGAAAATTTGAAAGAAAAATTAAAATATTCATGATAAACCGCCCTACTTTATTAATAAATACAATTTTTTTTATTATTTTAATTACTACTTAATATTTACGAGAATCAATGAGAGTTTTTCAACCAATCGAAAGATTCTTTAGGATTAATTTTAGGTAATCTCCGGATATTAATCGTGGAGAAATAGCTTTTTTGGAAGGACCGTTAGAAGTCGATCTATAAGCCTACGGTTGATTTTTTCAATCTTTTTCCTAGATATTTAAAAATAATTTACCATCACGAGATTTAAAAAATTAAAAAAAAAATTTTCGAAATTTTCAGGAAAATCGGAGTCTATTTTTAGTATAATATTCTAGAAATATAAGTTGTCAGGCGAGCCCTTGAGCTTAATGTATTGGTGGATCACCAAAATGATCTCCTAATCTAATCTATTTGGAAAATTGGAAATTTTAAATTGTCCACGAAACTATGACCGTTTTTCAAGAAAATAATTTGATTTTTTCCGTAAACCAACGGAATCTTAAGAAATACAGAATTTTTTAATAATTTTCTTCAGCACGGGGAAAATGTAATGATGTAGAATTGTTCTCAAAAAAATAATGAGAAAACTGATTTTTCAAAATTTGGAGTAAACTAGCCTCCGAAGTTTGGTAAATTAAATAATAAATTTTCCAAAGAAAATGTTTTAAATTCCCTGAATAATTTAAAATTTAATAATTTAATAACTTATTCTACCCTATGACATATAAACCTTAAGGAGTTATCTAACAAGTTATAATTTTTTAATTTAAAAGTAGTTTCTCTTCTTCCATAGTTCATTTTAATAACTCTGTTCGTACTATCGACGAAAAAAACTATATTTTGGAAATTTCATCATTAAATAATAAAATCTAGATCCAGTTTCTTTAAATAATTTCTATGTGCCATCAATTTTGTGATTAACTGTACGTATGCGATTAACTGTATGAACTGAATGTGCGATGATCGAAAAGAAGCAGTGATTACCAACGAAAAGCTTTCTTGAGTGCGAAACATATACAATTACATATATGAAGCTTTAAAAGCTCGGGCAATTTGGGTAAAATGGGTATAGACGTGGTAAACAGGGCTATAAAGTGATAATTAATTCTACGATAATGCTCCTAACTAGATAACTGGAAATCAGGAATTGTAATTGGATTATAAAATAAATATGAGTTTCAAGTTAGTACCAAAGTCGCTTGAAAAAATAGAATTGCATAGAATGAATTGAAAGTTAATTAAAGCCGTTCGCTTTCAGTATTTCGTTTGACAATCAGTCATTTATCAGTCATTAAATGTCTTTCAGGTTTATTTTCGTATACAAATTCTACGATTCACCATAATAGTAATTTAGTAAAATATATTACGAAAATCCGTTATTTTCAGAAGCTCTTCATGTTAAGGGGAGAGGTCCATTGACTCACCATTTTGATATAAATTGATTTGATTCGCTAATTCGAATTATATTTCCAAAGATTGAATTTTTTTTCAAGGTTTTTCAACCCATAGACGTTCTCAAAGTTCTTAAAACATTAAGGGATAATTTTTCTAAACTCGTTTTATTTTTATTTTATTTTACTTAAAAATATTCATAAAATGTTCGGCTATTTAAGAAGTTTTTGAATTATAATGAAACTTCTTCCCGATTTTCAATAAACTTCCTGCTATACTTCGCGTATGTCGAAGACATTTCGCGATATTTCTCAAATTTTTATGAAATGTTCCGATATTTTTATTTTCATAATAACCCGACTCTCCTCGACTTTCCTCGATTTTTCCGACATTTAGACAATTGATTGATTTTTCTATCTTCTTTCCTTCCTTCCTTAGCTTCATTATATTTTTTCTAATTTTCCAAATCCGTTTTTTTCCATTTTTCTGACATGAACGGGGATCCAATATTTTCAAACATCTTTCCGCAGCTATTCGGTTTTACTTGAACTAATTTCTAGGAAATTTATCTACCTAATTTATCTAATTTCCTTTGCATTTTCCCCACAGTATTTCCGAATTTCATCCGACTTTTCCTAACATTTATCCAACTTCCTCAACGTTTTCAAACTAAAGTCTTCCTTTCTGAAATTAAATACAGTTTCTTGAGTATCAGGGACATTACTACGACTTGCGCCCGTAGTAATATTGCAATTCAAACGTATATTGCGGCTTAGATTACTGGCAACTCAATTTAGTTGGCTTGAACTGATTTTATATAAAACTCGATTTTCAAAATGGGAAATTGTCCGATTTCTATAAAATTTAGAAGTTTTCGTAGCATTTTCACATCTTTTTTTGAAATATTTCCTCACATTGTCGCAAAATGTTGGAATATTTATAAGTTTTTCCAATCTTCTTAGATTGTGACAAGTATTTTTCGAATGCGAAAGGAGGGGATGGTAGAAGTATTTGATTTCACGATTCTAGGTTTTCCTAATTCCCAAATTAATTTTTCGATATTTTATCGCAGCAAATTCATCAATTATAATCATCGAAACTATTTTTTTCAGTAACCTAATTCTCAATCGATAAAATTGCTAAGTTGGTCAAAATCTCCTGATGGCTCATTGTCTAACACAAATAATTTTTAATCAGTTTTAGTTTGCTGAATCTTCATTCAGATTCGATATGGTCGAGCAATTGGAACGCATGCTTGAAGCCAGAAATCCCTTCAATGAATTCTACTGTATTAAATATGTTTTAATTTGGTACCTGCTAGATTAAGATATTAACGCAGGTTATTTCTTGATGCTGGGGTGTGAATACACAGTTCTTGTCCTGGGGATTTATGACAGAGGGGTGTTTAGAATAACAATGTGAGTGGTTTGGTTCGTATACACATGCATTTTTATGTAACTGGCCGAAACGACGTGCAAAACAGTATTTGTCAAGTACGTTTTGATTTCTTCCCTTGGTTCGATTTGATGGTTGATTAGCATGGTTCTTTTCCAATGTTTTCGGCAAAAAGGTACTAAACTATAAATAACTAAACTACATAAAGACGTAGATTCTAGGTGTTCTTTTTATACAAAAGTTGTAATTATATGCACCTATTATGTAATAATACTATAGCTGGGAACCTGAATTTAGATCGCCTATTCAGATAAAGATAGATTTCAATAAATTGCTATATTTAGGACCAGACAGAAAGTATTATACTATAGCAACTAATTCAAATCTTTTGAAGGAAAGTAAAGATTTTATCTTCAATAACGACCCCATTCTACAATAGATCAATTACTCTTAATGTCTATATTTAGACACGGAAAAATGTAATAAAATTTCAAGTGTTATTCTCATCCTAGCAATGGTCCTTACATACTCTATGAATATATACATTATTTAACTCTTTCCCATTTATCAGTATACTGTTCCAAGCCTTTAATTTTACTTTACTCATGGCCTGTGTTGCGGGCGTTCCATTCTATATTGTTGTCTTATCACAGCTAATAATAGCTTTTCAACTGTTACAAATCCCAATCACCCGTTCCCTACTTAATTTTTTTCCATCCACATTTCTCCGCTACCTATCTACCTACATGCTATATCCCGAAAATCGCGTTGCATCCGCGCGTATATCATTGGGGGTTATCAAATGGGTAACAATGTGTAGAGATTGTAACAAACAATTTGAAATGAAAAGACATCTTGACATAATGTGACACGCGGTAAAGTGGCATAATACAATCAAAATGATAGAGAAAAATGTTTAATATAACTCCCATCATCTTTCCCGACCTCCACGTTCGGTAGAATATAATGTTTGGATGGCGTTATACCAAAATTATGGTGTCACAAAATTTTATACTATTCGAAATAGTTTACGGGAATAAAAAGAAATCTTGAGGATGAGTTTTCATATAAGGTAAACTTAATATCATCCGTGTCATGTTCTGTGAAAGTCCTAGAGAAAATGTTTGGCTATTTGCCAACTATTTAAGATAAAGTTTGATTATTTGTATTATATTCCTAACGTATAACGAATTCTCAGTGGAAATTATCATTGTATGGAAACTTGTACCGATGGGAAAAGGATACAAGTCAAATAGAACTTAAGTTTCCTTTTTTTTTAATGGTAAGCAATAAATTTCTTATTATTTACTCTTTATTCTAGAAATTTTATTTCGGAGACTTACTAATTGTCGCACTAACTACTTAGCAACTGAATAAAAGATTTTATTAAGTAATATCATTTTATTACATCCTTTCTTCAACAATAATGAGTAAAAAATAAATGGGCATAACTGTTGCAGGGTGAAAGTCATCTGAAGTTTATTATCTTAAACTATTATTCTACAAGTGGAAGAAAAGTCTGTAACCAACTTTTAAATATGAAGGACTGGGGAAATTCAAAAATATCGAACTATAAAGTATCGAACTAAAATATCTAATAAAACTAACAAAATTGAATGAAAGTATAGATATCGTGCCAGGCGCAGGCACGCACATTGTTTGTATCTTCTTATTCTTATGAATTTTCTCATTCGAAACGCCTAAAAGGTCGAACAACAATTTTCTATCGTCGAATAATGTTTTCGGAGTATGTCTTCATAGGATTTATTTGATATTTTAAGTACACATCCTTACAATATCTTACTAAAGTGCGTGCCATAATTATATACGAACAACGCTGAGCAATAATCATTTTGGCTCTTACGATGTGTGTGCTGCAGAGTGCGGAAAATTGTTGATTTAAGGCTATTTAATATCTTATAGGCAATCCGCTCAATTTGTCGTTCATCGCGTGCACTGAGACATTTGGCATGTCCAGTACGTTTATGAGAATATACACACAAAGAATTCCTAACCACACCGTCCGATCTATTGATTCCTGCTCCCAATTTCTTGAATAGAAAGATTTTATACATTATATATAATAATACCTCAATTTTTCCTTTTTCGTAGTCGGAAAGCGTCGTTCCTCACCTAAATCATCTTTTAAATGATTCTAATTCGAATTTGAAAAACTTTAATTACTCCGAGAAATTGCGGACACTTTTTCAGAAAGTTATTGATGACTTGAATAAATTCTCGCTGTTTCTCGTGAAAATGAATGCTTCATTTAAAAAAATTAGTTTACAACATGTCAGTGAAAGTATAGTTCATCGCTAGCCACTACTTTCTTCCATCTTTCTGGCAGCATAAGAATTCCACTTCGGAAAACCATCCAAAGGCGTGTCCTTTTGAGGCTATCCAAGAATCGACCCGTTTTTTAAGCATTTTCATGAAAATGGAAACGCTGCTCAGCTAGGCCATGAGTTATCGATCTGAACAAGTGGAAATAGGAAGGTAGGATGGGGTAGGACTTACCATTTAAGCGTTTCCATATAGGTTTTGGCCGATTTTGCAACATGTGGCTAAACTTTGTCATGTTGTAAAATCACTTTGTTGTATCTCTCCTCGTCTTCCAGCATTTTTACATAAATGCTCAGCTCAAACCCATCAATTGTAGTCAGTATTATTCTCCCGTGATATTTTCGTTGGGTTTGAGCATCTCATAATACACTACACCCAGCTGATCCCACCAACTACAGAGCATAGGCTACAAACTATGGATATTCGTCTTTGCAGTCGATGTTGATGCATTGCCGGGCTTATCCCACGATTTGCAACGCTTCGGGTTATCGTAATCATAAAACCTTTCCTTTTCGGTCGTTGGAGCAGCTGTTGAGTCGCGAGGAAACGCCGTTCGACGTCTTTCAACTTCAATTCGAACGACACTCAATTTTCTTGCTTTTGAATCATTCCTAATGGTTTCAAATGTTTCGAAACTGTTGTACGATCAACTCCTAATGATTCTGCAAGTTCATTTTACATCCTTATTTACTAATGCTCCGAATTCTATGTCTTAACATTTTTCAATTAAACCACAAAATCATTACTTTTGAAGCCAATCTAAACCAATCTCATTCATGTTGTTTCCGATAGAGCATGGTCACCGTAAGTCTCCATAAAAATTCTATGTACCTCAGCTGCAGATTTGTTTTGATAAAAGTGTTGTAGTAAAATTCCCTGCAAATCCTCTGTTTTTGCCACGAAATTCGACATGTTTTACTCTATGAAAAAATATGTCGTTTACACTTTCACGATAGAGTTTGCTCTATTATTACCCGATGTAATAAAAAGGTAAGATAACGCCATCTGTAGGAAAACAACTAGAACTTATTAAAGGCCCCAATAAATTTTTTTATGTTTTCTCCATTATAAACGCTCAGCAAAATTCGAGAGTTAACTTTATTCAAAAATTCCTCTTAAAAAGATTTATTTATTAATTTTATAGAAACAATTCGGTATAATTGGATTCCTCCAGTGCCGGAGAAAACTTTCTAGAACTCCAGTGTGAAGTTTGGTAAATTGGCAATTGGGCGAAAATCTCTATCTGGAAGCAATAATTTTTAAATAAGATTAAACAACATGAAACATTGTTATTCTTTTATTGAACATATATTCATATAATTTATGTTAAATCATGGATCAGCTCGATGATCAGTTAACTTTGAAAACCAATTTTCTGGCTGTGAATTTTGGAAATCAATTAGACCTGAAATTATGAATAAACAGGAAATGATGAATATACCTCCAGGAATCCCCCCCCCCCCTAATTAAAACATCTATTTTCTGGCATCCAACCGATTCAAAACTAACCCAAAAGATAATATAAGCGATTCAATACCAAAGGCGATTACTGTCTTACAATTTTACACACACAATTGAGATATTAACCCTACGCAACTGGCTCAAAATGATATCTTATTGAAATGTGCTTTCGTGCACGAGTTACATTTGATAGATAAGGCGCAATTTTATAAGATACGATCTTATCATGCGATGCGAAACAAAGAGACGACAGATTCGAATAAAAATAAATATTTGGCCTAAGTCATTCAGTGCAGAATTTTATTGACCCATTAACAAGATGTTAGAGCCTTTATCATTGTGGTTGTATAAAACAAAATTTCCCAAAAATGTCCTAGTAATTTCCAAAACACCTTTCCCCAGCAACCCTTACATTATTTTTTGCCCAACTAATTTGGATGCTTTCTTAACAAGCCTCATTAACCTGAAAATGAGTAGAATAGGATGGATTTACAGATTTTAGAGATTTATTCGATTTGATATACAATTATGCGTTTAGCTGGGAAATAGAAATATCGGTGAGCTTTATTGGAACGATTTTCATAAAATTTCGAAAATTCTTTAAACATAAATTAATTTGATATCAAATGATATCGAATCTGAATTAATTTAAATTTAGTCCAGTCAATGGGTACTTTTGCCTTGCAAAAGGTCGGGTAAAGTTCATACTTGGCAATTTTGTTAATGTTGGGGCCCTCTTCAAACCCTGAATTTTGTAAACACGGGAAGTCGCCG